>JAOTAX010049318.1:0-10457 GCA_025629825.1 Erythroxylum guanchezii | reverse complement strand
GTTACTCCTTTTATTTGCAAGTTTCCAGATGATTATAGTCGTTGTAGATCTTCTTCTAGCCGTTGTTGATTGCTCATAGACGATGTAAAATGATTTTTGTACCGTTTGATATCAATTGACTTCGTCAGATTATGTTCAGCTGCGCTGATAGTCGGCTAGTCGAGTTGTAATAGTCGACTAGTACCTTATAGTCAACTTCTCCCTAAAGCATCAGTTGACTAACACTTACGTTTTTCATAAGATTTTCAGTTCCGCTCTTCGAATAGTCGACTAATGGACTGATAGTTGACTAATCCAGCTATCCAACTTACAGGTCTGTTGTTTTTTAGTCGACTTACAATATTCTGGTTGACTTGTTTAAACCCCACATAACAGATATGATAATTATTAGTCGACTTGTGACATAATAGTCGACTAGTGCTAGCTCCAATGAATAATTTCAGGTAAACTTCGATCTTTGTTTGTTGAGATGTTGTCTTGAATTCTTTAAACATAATCTTCACGATGATCATCTTTTGAATGTTGGAGATAATTATTATCTTGATTTGCATTAATCCTTTAATTGAATATCAGTCCAAAATACCTGAAATAATTGCTTAACTAATTCTATACATTTTATTATTATCAAAACATAAAGGGATTTTATTTGTCAACCACCATTGGTCCAACAATGACAGAACTCAATTCTGAATATCTTGCTTGGCATAAACAAGATCAACTCATTCTTGGCTGGATTCTTTCTTCTCTAACTAAAAGTGTACTTGCACAAGTTGTCAGTTGCGACACATCTGCTCCCGTTTGGACTACGTTACGAATTTATATTTCTAGTAATGTGGTTTTTAATGAGCTGGAGTTTCCTTTTGCCACAACACAACCTAATTCTCCAGAGCCACCCACCCAACCATCTATCCTTGGGCCACCTCTAGTTTTTCCTTGCTTCTCTCCACCACCAACAAATGACCACTTCCAATCCCCAACACCTGTTGCCACGTTAAATTCCATGCACAACCAATTGTCCACAACCTCAACGCCATCATCCTCTCCTGTCACAAATTCCACTCCTATTTCTTTAACCCCACCCACTGTCCCACATGCTATGCAAACACGTGCCAAGTCAGGGATTACTAAACCGAATCCTAAGTATGCTATGACAGCCACTTCCCTTCTTGAATCTAAACCTTCATGTTACACCATAGCATCCAAGGACCCTCTGTGGCGTGTTGCAATGGCCGAAGAATACAACGCCTTAGTCACTAATCATACTTGGAGTCTTGTACCTCCTCCCATGGGCAAAAACATTGTTGGCAACAAATGGGTTTTTTCGCATTAAACGCAAGCCTGATGGCTCTATTGATCGATTTAAAGCACGTTTGGTGGCAAAGGGTTTCGCTCAATAACATGGCCTTGATTATGATGAAACTTTCAATCCCGTGGTCAAGCCAACAACCATTTGCCTTGTTCTTGCATTAGCGATTCAGTACAATTGGTCGATCAAATAGTTAGATGTTTCTAACGCTTTTCTTCACGGTGTTCTTAATGATGAGGTCTATATGCGACAACCAATTGGCTTTGTTGATCCTTGTTTTCCAAATCATGTTTGTCGTCTTCATAAATCTTTGTACGGTCTTGAGCAAGCGCCACGTGCATGGTTTACGCAGCTTCGATCTCGTCTTCTCCAAATGCAATTTCAAGAATCACAAGCAGATGCCTCTTTCTTTATTAGATGAACTACCACCTTTGTCATTTTTATTCTGATTTATGTCGACGACATCATCATCACAGGTTCTTCAGAAACAGAAATTACATCTATTGTCTCATCTTTTAAGTCATTTTTCTCCATGAAAGATTTAGGCCCTCTCCACTTCTTTCTTGGCATTGAAGCAACTCGTAGCTCTGCTGGTCTTTTTCTATGTCAACATAAATACATTCATGATCTCTTAGTTCGTAGCAAGATGGACTCGGTAAAACCTGCATCTACCCCAATGGCATCTGCTACAAACCTTGTTGCTTCTGGCACTTCGCATTCTGATCCTACTAGATATTGCAGCATTGTTGGCGCTCTCCAATATCTCACAATAACTAGGCCGGAAATTGCTTTCGCAATGAACAAGGTGTGTCAATACATTCAAGCACCAACAGAGAGTCATTGGACTGCTGTTAAACGAATTCTTCGATATTTAAAAGGCACAATGACGCATGGACTTCTCTTTCGTCCAAGCTCTACATTGTCACTTCATGCTTATTCAGATGCTGACTGGGCTACCTCTTGTGATGATTGCTGATCTCAAGGGGCTTTTTGTTTCTATCTTGGTCCTAACTTAATCTCTTGGAGCTCTCGAAAACAACGTACAATATCTTGCTCAAGCACCAAGTCTGAATTTCGCAGTCTAGCCAACACCACTGCTGAATTGCTATGGATTCAACAGCTTTTGACTGAACTTGGTGTTCAGCTTTCCTCGCCTCCAGTGCTATGGTGTGACAATATTAGTGCCACTTATCTAGCTGCAAATCCTGTTTTTCATGGGCGTACCAAGCACGTTGAAATCGATTTTCACTTTGTGAACAACTGGCAAACAAACGATTATGCATTCGGTACATCTCCACGACTAGTCAGATTGCAGATGCTCTTACCAAGCCGTTACCAACAGCTTGGTTTCTTTTTCTCTGCAACAAGCTCTCTGTTTGTCCCAACCAGTTTCGCTTGAAGGAGGGTATTGGAGATAAGGACGACGTCTATCCCACCACCAACAAATCTGGTTCAATTATAACAAAGAATCCTTGTAAAATCAATTTAGTTAGTAAAGATATTTAGCATCCCTAAAATATCTGTATATACTAACCCCTTTACTATTGTAACTGTATATATACCAATGACATCTACCGAAGTGAATGAGAAAAGATTTCACATCTCGATTAAAGTCTTTTTGTCTTTTATAGTCTGTAAGTTTGAGAAACTGAAGACAAAGAAATCGTAGTTTAATTTTTGAAAATAACGTCATTTTGGTGTGTAAGTTTGAGAAACTCGAGGCAAAGAAATCGTTTCGGAGCAGTCCAGGTGAGATTAGACCTCGCAGCTTGTGCTCAACTAGGCTTCGGGTCCTTCTCAAGGTGCCCACCCCTATCCCTAGCTTAGCCCGACTTGGTTTATTTTATTTTCATGTCTATCAACATTGACTGAATTCAAAATTAACGGTCTAAACTCACTTTAATCAAAATTTCAGGCTTCCTCTTTACAATTCTGGCATCCTAAAGTGAGAGCAGTTCATATATTTTAACAGAATCAAATTTTGCATCTCTTAAAACGTTAGTATTCACAGTACGTTGCTCATAAAGCTGTTCCTGAGTTGCTCATAAAGCTGGCTCTTGTTGAGTTGTACCATTCAAATCCAGCATGTAGGACTGATGGAAAAATGACCGATTTAGATCCTGAACAGCCACATTCTCATTATGCAACTTTCGGGAATTTCTTTGTGACAAGTGTAAGATTAGGCCCTTCATATTTGCTTCAAGTGACCCAGCCCGTACTTTTATGACACGATTTATAGAATAAACCAAGTAAAGGGGTTCTTCAGGTATCGTAAATGGCAGTAAAGCAAGTACGTCAGTGCAATACCTGTAAAAGAAAATAACTTGTAGAAAATTGATTTCAAGTGGACTTTTTAGTTCAGATATTCAGGAGAAATGCCAGGTATAGATTGCATGAATAAAAATGATAGTTCCTGGCCATCCCCTAATCGACTTTCAATCTGTTTTTTATTCGAGTTAAAACCTTAAATTTTTGTAAATCATGACTTTATAATTTCTTTTTTTTTTTTTTCACATCATGTCTTTATAAGTCATTTTATACTTAAACAGTTAGTACTAAACAACTAATTTTACTAAACATCTTTAATAAACAACTAATGTTATCCGTTAATCAAATCAATTAATATAATCAGTTGTTAGTTAACCGTTGATAAAATCAACTAACAATTAATACAATCCGCTGATTGTCAAATAGGACCAAAGTATTCTACTGTTGACAAATTGTCGACCACCTTCTTCAATGGAGTATGTTTTATACGAGAAAAGAAGGGAAAAATAAATGCTTATATAGCCTTTACTTTAGGAAGCTCCTTGGAAGGCAACTTTGAGTGTACATTAGGTATCCATCAATCAATCATACAACATTACCAAATTACTTACTAATCACAAACATATAACTCGGCAACTTGATTTATTGAAAGAAGTAAAGATTACCAAACCAGATGCTGACATCCCCCTTGCAAAAGGACTGATTGTCATTGAGCTATTATTTTTAGACTGTGAAATTTGCAGGTCAAGTTGTATGTGGTTGGAAATTTTGATGAGATCGCTAGAAATTGGAGAGGTGGGCCCCATTGCAAAAAAAACGAGTCTTATATTAATTTCCTGTTATGATTCATCGTCAATGTCACTAATATTTTTGGAAGCTCTTAATCAAGGTTCTGAAACTCGGACCGATCATTGAATCGGTGGCCTTACTGATCACCGGTTCGACCGGTTCAACCACCGGTCGAACCGGTGTGACGTAATAATTATGCAATAATTATATTTAATTATATATAATATTTAAAAAAAATTAAAAAATTAAAAAATAATTGTCGGATCGGTCCGACCAGACCGGTCCGACTGGTCAATTGACCGGTCGAACCAGTCAATTGACCGGTTCAGTCCGGGTCAATTGACAGCCGGTTTTGAAATATAACCCGGACCGGACCACCGATCGGTCGGACCAGTCGATCCGGTCCGAGTTTAAAAACATTGCTCTTAATAGAAGTGAGATCAAAATCAAAATGATTTTAGAGAAATATTTTTTAAAAGTCTAATAAACAATTGACCTGTTATTATTATTTTTAAACACTAATATAAATTAAATATAAAGTAGTCGCCGATGCGAAAGAGCCGGAGGCTTTAATGTGTTAACCAAAGCTGGCCTTGGGCAAGGGCAGGGTGAGGACTTGCCGAGAACCTATCTTTATAAGTAATAAAATAGGGTCTATTTTTATTTTTATAAAAAATAAAATAAAATAAAATATGACCTACTCTTAATCTTTAAAAAAATAAAAAATTATATTATTTTTATTTTTATTTTATATAAGGACCTAAAAATAGGTAAAAATAATTTATTTTTTTACCTTACGGAGAACCTAAACGGCTCACGTGTCAAAATCATCAAAGTCAGCAAGTCAACCGCTACTGCCGTTTTTACCAATTACATGTTCTTTTGTTTCCCTCTCTCTCTCTCTCTCGGCTGCCACGTCATTCTACATCATCCCCCCACTTTGTTCCTTCTTTTTTGGATAAACATAGATTCATTTAATATTAAGCAATTATTTGTTACACAATTTCGTACATAACCATTTTTTGTAAAAAATGAGCAAATTTAATTTAAATAACAATATAGAAACTAAAAACTTTTTAATAAATATATTAAACTTAAGCAATCTATACTTAATTAAATTTTATTAAATTAACTCTGTATTAAAAATAATCGATTGCACTATTAAATTGAAATTTAAATATATTAAAGAATAATCTTTAAATTATTCTTAATTTAAAATAAACTATGGTCTAATTTAATAGACAAAAGTTCATTATATAAGTTAAATATTTCATTAAAAATCACGTTATTTTGATTCTAGGAAGGACAATCAGATTTTCACAAGAAAGAAATTAGGTACGTACGGGGGCATGGTTTTGTGGAAATGGTCAGCTGGGGTGGCTGCCGGTGGACGCGGAAACCGTACTTTTGTAAACGGAATGAGAACGGTGCGGTCATAAAAAGATTGTTGAGGACACGAGGGAGCAATGGATTTGACAAAGGCCTTTGGAAGTTTTAGCTTGATCCAGCTGTTTTTACCCTCCTTGACTTTCAGTATAATAATATTAGCACTTGCTTTTTTTTTTTTCCTGGTTAGTAAGAAGTACCTTTCATTGATTAACATGGCTTTAGAAGAGTTATGGATGTGCAAAAGCGGTTGGTCGATCAAAATTATTGACAAATGATCATCAAGTATACTTTCTGACATCAGATGCGAACTGCCTTCGTACTAATCCCGACACTTTCAAGCAAGTTCAACAAGTAGTTGGTCCTCAACATCCTAAGTCACGATCAAGTTATGAAAGTTGGTGCCACGTTTTTCAAGGGAGGAAATTTCCTGCATGTGAGAGGAAGGATACTTGTAAGGCAACTTAAGGATATGTACTACATATCAGTCGTACAACAATACCACCTTACTAAACATAATTTATCGAACCCATCAACTTGCCTTCTTTGTTGTTGTTTTAGATCAAAAAATTCTTTGCAAATAGCAAAGAATTATGGCTGCAGCGCTCTTAGGAGGAGCATTTCTCTCTGCTTCCCTTCAAGTGTTGTTTGATAGGCTTGCTTCTCCGAAGGTTGTAGACTTTTTCAAGGGAAGGAAGCTTAACAGTAAGTTGCTGGAGAAGCTGAAGATAACGATGAGATCTGTTAAAGTACTGCTTGATGATGCAGAGGAGAAGCAGATTACTGATGGTGATGTGAGGAAGTGGCTTGATGATCTCAAAGATGCTTTCTACGAAGCTGATGACTTGTTGGATGAGATTGCTTATGCAGCTCTGAGCTCGGAGATGGAAGCTGGACCTCAGAACAACATAGATAGATTATGGAAGTTTATCTCTTCCCAGGGTCCACTTGAGAAGGAGATAGAATCAAAGTTGGTGGAGATACTTGAAAAACTTGCTTATTTAGTTAATCAGAAGAGTGCGCTTGGCCTGAAAGAGCGTCTTGGAGAAAAACTATCATCCCAAAAGGTACAAACCTCTTCTGTGATGGTTGAATCTGAAGTTTATGGCAGGCAAAAAGATAAAGAAATCATAATTCAGCTGCTGCTATCAGATGATGCCAACTGTAATAACCTGGGTCTTATTTCCATAGTTGGCATGGGTGGGATTGGAAAGACCACTCTTGCTCAATCTGTATACAACGATAGCAGAGTAAAGGAGCGGTTCGGCTTCAAAGCATGGATCTATGTTTCAGAAGAATTTGATGTTTTGAAGGTAACCAGAAGCATTCTCAATGGGGTTAGTTCAACAACGCACGACTTCAACACTTTGGATCTTTTTCAAGTTGCATTGAAAAATGAATTGACGGACAAAAAGTTTTTGCTCGTGCTTGACGATGTTTGGAATGACCGTTATGATCACTGGGACATTTTACTAAAGCCTTTAAAGGCTGGGGCAAAAGGAAGTAAGATTATAGTCACAACTCGCCTTCAAAGTGTGGCATCAGTCATGGAAGACGTTCATACTCATCATCTGAAGGAGATATCAGAAGAAGAATGTCGGGCCTTGTTTTCTAAACATGCATTTGAGGGGAGGAACTCTAGTGCATATCCAAAATTAGAAGAGATTGGTAGAGAAATAGTGAAAAAGTGCAATGGCTTACCTTTGGCAGCAAAATCATTAGGGAGTCTCCTGCGCTCCAAACGAAAAACCGAAGAATGGGATAGAGTTTTGAAGAACGAAATTTGGAATTTACCAAAAGACAACATTCTTCCAGCTTTGAGATTGAGCTACCATTTTCTTCCGTCTCATTTGAAGCAATGCTTTGCATATTGTGCGATATTTCCTAAGGGGTATAAGTTTAAAAGGCAGGAATTGGTACTCTTATGGATGGGAGAGGGATTTCTGGGCCAAGCAGGATTCAACATGGAGAGGGAAGTCACTGGTGAGGAGTACTTCGATGATCTTGTGTCCAGGTCTTTTTTTAATCCAAACGGACATGTTTATTGGCCACGCTTCATTATGCATG
The DNA here is from genome assembly GCA_025629825.1 of Erythroxylum guanchezii. Taxonomy (NCBI): domain Eukaryota; kingdom Viridiplantae; phylum Streptophyta; class Magnoliopsida; order Malpighiales; family Erythroxylaceae; genus Erythroxylum; species Erythroxylum guanchezii. Next base: position 2,641 of record JAOTAX010049318.1, on the reverse strand, counting down.
ATCTCATCAATGACTTGGCTAGATCTGTGGCCGAAGAATTTTGTTTCATATGGGATGATGATGATGATTCGTGTGAGGTCCCACCAAGGACACGTCATCTGCGTTATGTTAGAAGAAAGAATTTGTCGTCCAACATATCTGAAGGCATTGCCAGTGCTCCACTACTGCGCACTTTCTTATTTGATGATGCTTCGAAATACCATCATGAGGAGGTAATTTATGATACACATGCACTTATGAAATTTGAGCGCTTACGAGTATTGTCTTTGTCTCTTTATTGGCACGCTCACGAATTAAAGTTGGATGATTCAATCGGCAATTTAAAGCATCTTCGACACTTAGATCTCTCTTTAACATTATTCAAATTCTTGCCTGAATCTTTATGTAGTTTGTATCATTTGGAAATTTTATTGTTGGTGAATTGTTATAAACTCGTCGAGTTACCGCTAAACTTGGGAAAGTTGACCAACTTGTGTGTTCTTGATATTGAGGGGACTGACTTGCAGGGGCTGCCACCACATATGGGTAAATTAAAGAAGCTACAAAAGTTGAGTGATTTCGTGATTGGAATTGGAGAAGAAAGTGAGTCTCGTATTCAAGAGTTGGGGAATCTTCAGCAACTGAGAGGACGTCTTGTTATTAGGAATCTTCAAAATGTTATGGATGTAGGAGAAGCTTTAAGGGCCAACATCAAAGGGAAAATACATCTCAAAGAGTTGGAATTGGTCTGGACAGGTGATGTTGATGATTCAGTGCATGCGAGACGTCTACTGGAGCAATTGGAACCTCATAAAAATGTGGAAACTCTTACAATTAGAGGATACGGGGGCACGAAATTTCCAGATTGGATTGATGGAGGATCTCCTTTGTTAAGAGTAGTAACCTTGCAACTTCATGGCTGTAGACACTGTTGCCAACTACCAGCGCTTGGGCAGCTAATGCACTTAAAAGAACTCTCAATTACAAATTTTCCAGGAATTGTAACCATTGGTGGCTACAAACTTAAGGAGTCACTACTCCCACCCACACTTACCTCTCTTCAAATAGGGGATTTTCCAAATCTGAAATCTGTTGAGTACAAGGGGATTCAACATCTCACTTCTCTTCAACGTTTGACTGTTTCTAGTTATCCAGAGCTTCGATTGTTGCCAGAAGAGGGCCTTCCCTCCTCCCTCACCTCTCTCAGCGTATGGAATTTACAAAACTTAGAATCTGTTGTCAACAGCAAGATTCAACAACTCCCTAATCTCAAAGAGTTATCAATCGTCAATTGTCCTAAGTTGAAATCTGTGCCGGAAGAGAGGCTACCTTCCACTATTACTTCTCTTGAAATAGGGAAGTTTGCTGATTTGGAATCTCTCAACTCCAAAGGACTTCAAAATCTTACTTCTCTTAGCGCTCTGCACATCTTTAACTGCCCTAAGCTCCAATCCTTTCCAAAAGAGGGTCTACCCTCGTCCCTTTTTTCTCTGCTTATTAGGAATTGTCCTTTATTGGAGAAAAGGTGTGAGCGGGAGAAGGGTGAAGATTGGCCCAAGATTTCTCATATCTCCCGTATATATATTAATTAATTTGATTGTACTGCTCCTGCCTATTGTTTGGGTTATCCTAAGTATTGGTGTTGGTAAAATTACAAGAAAATTAAAGAAAATGTTGGAATATGAAACTTTTACTTTGCTTGGCTATGATTAATATTTCATGTTTATGTATTTATAAAGAGAGAAGATGCTAATAAGAAGTTGTATGTCTTCTTTCACATGATTTTGTTTTGTGTTGTGTGAAAAAAATTTACCATCGGCCAATTCTAAGGGAAAAAATTTAATAAATTTTGAAATAAAGAGTTAAATTATGAAAGAATTTGATGTCTTTAAACTTATTTCGGTGGACTCATGAATTTGATGTCCTTGGCTTTCCGTTTTCTCAAAAATCGTTTGGACATTTAACACTAAATCAACACTAGAATGTTAATAAGACTCCACTCCTTAACCTTAATATCATAATCATCCCAATTTAATGTAAAGAAAAGGTTTATCTTTTGCTTTTGCTTTTACTTTTATTCAGTCAATTGTTTACGGGGAGTGACATTTTTTTACAAAAGGGAGTGTTAAAGGACTAACAGAAAAAGGTGATGATATCGTTGGTCATGGCTATGAATGACTAGAGAATTAGTTGGACTGGTCAATAATGAAGGCCCCTCAATCACCACTCTTTAATACAAGTCTTGCAATTAGTTGTACCCTTAAATATCAAGCTTCATAGGTGGCTCAGTTATTTGAAAGACAAATCAAATTCTAGATAACATTCTGGAATTTCATCAACCCATTAGTCCTTCATGCATATCTCTTACAGTTTTTTTTTAAGAAATTAAACAATTTCATTGAGTAAAAATAATGTTACAAATGAAGCATGGTCTAAGAATCCAGGCAGAGCATGCCAAAATGGGCTCTGGAGACCAGAAGCAGAACACATAACACATAAGAGACAAAGTGAACCAAAGCCAACGCCAAGTCGTTTGGGCATTACAACTTAAGAGCCAAAAAAAAAAAACGATTGAGTTCCTTGTTGTTGAGAGACTTTTCCAGCTAGGGTAAAACTACCTCCACCTTTCACGAAGCTTCGAACCAGCTTTCCCCAATTCGGC
>JAOTAX010049297.1:0-10457 GCA_025629825.1 Erythroxylum guanchezii | reverse complement strand
CACAATACATATACAAAAATACTCATTTAAGTTCATTTAATATTTCTAAATTTCACTTAAAGACCGGGGTCCAACAATAAAAGAATAATCAAATTTGACAACGGTTTTTCTAAGCTTAAGACTTGGTTAAATCTTCCTAAAAGACATAAAACCCTAAAGCACAAATGCTCAAGGTTTTCTAAGCTTAAGACTTGTTTAAGTCTTTAAATTTGTTATGTTCATAAATGTGACAACTGTTTCTTTGCATTTTGACTCCGTTCAAGATAAAGCAGTTACTAATTAGGAAACTTCTCTCATAAGAACTAAGTGAGTAAAGAATTTATACCCTTCGTCTACCTTCGAATAAGAAGCACACATTAATCTCTGAAAATCTCATATATATAATTGATATATGAATGCATTAAACTTTGAAAAACTCACAGTAAATGATTGGCATATAAATACATTAACCTCTAAAACGTTTATAATAGATGATGGGCATATTCGACACGAACCTTTTTATGATGATATTATTCACAAAAATAATAAAATAATTTAATGTACCATCTTCTCTAAATAATCTCTATTTATTAGAAATACTTTTTTGATATTGTCCGTTTTGATAGTTGAGGATATGCTCTTATTCCCTTTTATTTAGGCCATCAATATATTGTTCTTTTCCTTATGACTTCTTTCATTAAACTTGTTTATTTTCTTAAAAATAAAACTAACTTATATCTTTGTTTATTTAGGGTCTTTTGTTGAACCATAATTTCATAAAAAATCAATACATTTCATAAGGAAAATATAGAAAATTAAATAAATAATTTCATTTTATAGGTATAGTTCATCACATTGCTTATCCAACACTCATGAATAAAATGGTGTTTTCGAAAAAAAAAAATTGTTACTAGTTTATCTTTACTTGCACATAATAAAGTTTCATTTAAATACTAGAACTATGCCTTAGATGTTGATGTCATGTTTATAAATAATTTGTCAAGTCTATCTAAAAGCAATAAGTCATCATATTTTATTCTCTTTTAAAGCCAATCTAAATTACTTATCATTGATGCCTTTTTATTTATATTGTATTTCATTTTTATGTTTTTATAAAAAAACATAATATCGTTTATAAAACTAAAATATTTGTTTATCTTGGTACTTATCCATCTCATCACGCATATCATTAGTTTGACTAGAGAGCAATAGAGTTTATCTTGCAAGGTATCTTAAATTTAATAAAAAAAAGCTTTTTTTTATTTCACAAAATGTTTTTTCTTCTCTAATGCATAGAGCTAATTCAATTTGGGTAGAATTAGAATGACTAATGACTTTGTTCAAATACGAACTCTAGAATCTAGATCTCGTTCTAATTTTTCTTCATCATCCTTCACCTCTAACTAAAATCTAACACCAATAAATATACCTACAGCAAGTCAACTTTCTACTTCATCCAATCTTTCAAATGATCACTCATCCACTTCATCTTTATTAAAAATTTGAGTTATAATAAAAATTTATTTTCTTTTTTAATTGATTTGTATACATTAATTAGATAAATATTATTACATTAAAAGTTATCAAATTTTTTCTTTTTATTTCAGAAAGAATTTTTCTGGGATTCTGGTTTCGACGCGATCGTACATAAAGTATAGGAGAGGCGAGCTCGCACACATTATCGTGACTTTATTGATGCGATACACAAGACTAGTATACGACCACCTTACATTTCTGAGCAAATATGGAGTCGTTAGCAGGAGTATTGGACATGAGGCCTACACGTCGTCAGCTATTTTTGCACACTCGCACTAAGAAGTATAATGGTGTGACATTCGTCAACAGCCGAAGTAGAGAATTGAATGTGTGTGAAATTTATGATTTAATATTATTTCTTAATAATTATCACTTATTAATATAAACATTGCTTCATAATAGGACCAAATACAAGAAAGTATTCAACGACAGTCTTAGCACGAACAAGCTGTTGATGAGAGTCAAGCATATCTTGATAAGTGGGTGGTAGGGACGTCGTGAAAGGATCTTCGGGCTAGGTTCATTTGCGAACACATGTTATTCGCAATTCTCAACATCTAGTGCAGCAACATCTAGTAGACAGTAGCAAATCGATCAAGTCAATCAGCTTCAGACCACAGTGGACATATTGATGGACTATATAGCTAGGTTAAGACATGAGGTGGATGAGTTGAAGGCGAGGGGTAGCACCTCAGAGCACCCGTGGTCACCAGGATATTAGGATTGTTGTAGTCATTTGCTTTGAATTACAAAGACTTATTATGTACACTATAATGTTTTCATTATCAATCAAAATAATTTTAACTTTATATCATCAATCAAATTTCTGTTTAAAAAAATTAAATATATAAACAAATCAAAATATTATGCACAGATAATTCATAACTGTTGAAATTATGCATTAATCATAAGATCATAAAATAAAAATTTTCCGTTGGTTGTTTTCGTAGCTAATTAATATTACCGACAGAATCCAAATATTTTTCGTTGGTAATTTTTGTTGCTAAATAACGTTTTTCTTGTAGTGTTTATTGGGATTTTGGTAAAGCAAGAAAGCAAATATTAGGAGGAATCGAGTCTGCTGATCGTATTGTTGAGAATGAATTCAAACCTTTTTTAATAGGCAATAAAAAGAAATGGTAATTTAAAGAAAAAGAAAGTTTATAGCCTAACTCTCAACTATTTGACTGAGTCTAGAGGCACCAAATCTACTAGAATAATTATAACTAACTAGAAAACTAAAAATACATAAGAATTAATTAACTTTAACACTCCCCCTTCATTCGAGTGTTGAAACTCGAAATTGAGAACAAAATTCTTCATGCTTAACTTGTGAAAGACTTTTTGTGAACAAATATGTTAAGATATAGGTTATGATATCTTATTATTTAATTTTGGTCATTATTTGATAATTGGACCTAGTTGTGTTTATGTGGGACTCTTCGAAGACAAGTTGATAAGGTTTAAAATCCTAAGTAAGATGGGATTCAAATATATAGTTTAGTTAGGGATAATAGCTATCTTAGGAAACAAATTTTCTGGAATTTGAATTAATTATGGCAATTGTAATGTGGCTGGGTTTCACGTGTGTACTGGACTGAATATTGTCGTTTTTAGAAGGAGTTTAGTATAACTTGGTAGCTAGGATTTCTAGGGTAAATGGGGATATGTTTTATGAGCTGATTGTGTGAAGATAAACATCTATCTGTTGCAAACTTTTCTGAGAATCACGTCACCTGAGCTAAACTATTTTGCTGCAGTGTTTTCTTTGGTCTATTATCATTAATTAGGTGTTTTTCTAGCTAGAATTTTTCTCTTGGTTTTTACATGATTTGGCTGGGTGATCTGTGATTATATGCTGTGTTTTTGTGGATTGCGTGATTTTTTAATAGTTAGGTATTCTTCAATTTTTTACCACTAATTGAGGGTTGTCTTGCGTAATTTGGGAGTTGATTTCTTGTCTAGTTTTTAGGGCATCATTTTGTGTGACTATTGATTGTTGATGGAGTGTTAATTTTGTGGCTATCTCTTGTGACTTATGGTGTACGAAAAGATGTTTTCATAATTTTAGTAGTTACTATTCTTGATTGTTTGGGTGATTTTTGTTGGGTTGATTAGGAGTTGATCGTGTGTGTTTCTAGTGGTTATCGATAGTGGTGGTGGTGTGCATAAAATTTCGGCAATCGTCCTGGATTTTGCAGCTCCGTTGTTTGCAACGATTCGGTGAAGAAACATTTATTTTGTTAGTGATTTTCCAAATTAGGAAGATGTGTTTTCTGTCTATTGTTAGGGAATTTTTGGGTTGTCAACAATAATGGTTTTTGTGTGAAAAACTTCCAGCAGTCTTAGTGTTTTTGTAACTTCATAGTTTGTAACGTTTTCAGGGGAAAAATGTTTGTTTTGTTGGTGACTTTTCAGCTGCTGTGTGTGAGATGTTCCAGTAATAATATTGAAGCTTCACAGTAGATTCTTTTGATGAACAATTTCTCATTCTTTCATTGACAAAACTACATTATTAGGGAAGTTGTTTTCTTTCTCAAGTGTCATTGTTTATGTTCGTTGTTATTTTAATCACTTGAGTTATTTTATTTTCATCCTTTATTATCAAATACTATTGAGAAAATCCTCTGCTGAGGTTAGTATGAGGCGGTCTTACTATTGGGTGTGATTTATTTTCACGGTTAGTGAGGACGAGGGATAGTGTCAAGGATTGGGTGATTCGGCTCTGTAATACCTTGAGTAAAAATATTGTTGTGTCACAGGTGAATGTAATTAAGCTAGGTGAGGGCCCCATAGACGTAGGCAAGGTGTGTCGAATTGCTTTATCAAATCTCGGGTGTTGATTTGTTTATTTTACATTTTATTTTTTTGTTTTCATTTGTGTTAGAAACAATTGTGGCTAAACCAGAATTTTTGCGAAACTATATCCTTCTGGATTTTCAATTGGTATCAGAGCAGGTCACCGAATCGGAACTTGGTACGTCAAATTGGTGTAGGTCTATGTTTCCCAACATTGCTATAAAAGAAGGGGCATCAATCATCAGGCCACCATTGATAGATGGTTCAAATTATCCTACATGGAAATCAATGATGAAAGTATTCATTCAGGCACAAGGAACAAAAGCATAGAACTCGATTTTAAATGGCTGAAAACATCCAGTGAAGATTGATCAAAAGGGAGAAACTATGTTTAAAGATGCATATGAGTGGAAAAGGTTGAAGAAGAGAGAGCGCTTAGAAATTCACAAGCCCTGTATGCCATCTTTAATGTAGTTAATGAAGATTGCTTTGCTATGATATCAGCCTGTAAATTAGCGAAAGAAGTGTGGGATACTTTGCAAACTGTACATGAGGGATCGAAATCTATGATAGCTTCGAAACTTCAGATGTTGGCTGTAAGATTTGAAGAGTTAAGAATGGATGAAAGTGAAATTATTGGAGACTTCCATGAGAGACTACGTGACATAGCAAACCAAGCATATCAACTCAAAAAGAAGTATTTTAACCTGAAATTTGTTAAGAAGACATTGAGATCATTACCTCCTATGTTCATACCGAAAATTATAACCATTGAGGAATCTCATGATATCAATGAATTGTCGTTGGATAAGGTAACTAGAATTCTTACTAACTTTGGGATGAATTTGTGGGATAAACGAGAGAAGAACAAAGGATTGACATTACAAGTCGAGATTGGTAAAATCATTAATGATTTAGAAGATGAATCTGATGAGAATGAGGATATGAAGTTATTAACAAGAAATTTCAACAAGTGGTTAAAGAAAGTGAAGAAGGATGGATCCGAGTTTAGACAGAACGGTGGGAGTTCATCAAACAACAACTTTAAACACTAAGTTAAAACTCAAAAGTTGGGAAGAAAAGTGAAGAAAAATTCAATGTTTTGAATGTCAAGGCTTCAGACATGTGTAAACATAATATGCTAACAATTTGAAGAAGAGAAAAGGGAAGTCCTATACAAGCACATAGAGTGAGAATAAATCCGAAAGTGAGTATAGTAGTGAAGAAGAATTGGTAAGTAGTGTTGTGTTAGTTGCTTTATATAACAAAAGTCCAGTTGTATACATAACAATAACTTAGAAGGAAGAAACTATGATGAAACCATAGATAAAACCGCACAAGATTCTGGGAAAAACGCAGATGGATCAGCTCAAAGTTTAATTTCAGATTATGATAGTGATGATAGTAATTCAGATAATAAAAAGGAAGACATTTACGAAGCTTAAGAATTAATGTATGTTAAATGGGTGCAAATGTGCAAGAAGTATGTTAAATGGGTGCAAATGTGCATGAAGAATGAAAAGCTAAAGAAGGAAAACTCCTCTATGATGAACGTCATTCCAAATTTAGAGAAGAAATTGGTATCTATAATAAATGAGCTTGATGAAACAAAATTGAAGCTGATCAGTATGGAAAAAGAGATAAGGATGTTAAATGTACCGAAAAGTTAGAAAGGTTGCTAGAAATTGATAAGATTAAAGGAGACCCTTAAGGAATTGGCTATAAAAGTGAATGTTCTAGGTCAAATGATGAGAAAAATGGTGTGACTAGATCTGTCCAAGGAGTAATCTCAAGGAAGAAACCAAAGTTCATACCTACATGTCACTTTTATGGGTAATTGGGCACATAAGGCCTAATTGTTGCAGAAAATTGTAGCGGGGTCCAAAATTGCATGGTTGATAACTATTGAAAGACGGCGCATTCTGAGGCGCATATCTGATGCAACAAGTGACAGTTGTGTGATTCCCCTTTCTGTAAATTTGACAGGGACCCCGAGGTCACTGCTAGTTGTTGTTTCGAAACCCATTGTTAACTCCATTACGTGGTGGTCTAGGTGAAGAATAAGAAGGAGTAGGAGTGGCTGATGGAGTGGAATTCTTGAGAACCATATTAGCCTGTGGAGTGAGTATGAAGGCCTTGCAACAAATTCTCATGGGCAACTAATTACTCATGCAACTCATGAAACGAGACAGGATTAGGATGGAGATTCAGTGTGGTGATAATTATGTGAAAGTCAACACCAATATTATGATATATTATTGCATTTAACTCAGCAGGTGTAAGTGGCTTACTTGCGGCTTTAAGTTCGTCCCCCTTGGCTTTTGCCTTTTGAAGATATTCATAGACGGGCATATCATTACGCTTGAACTCTTATAATTCAATATGTAATTGAAGTTGTCGGTTTTGGACATGGAACTGAAGGTGTGCGTAAGAGCTATCCAGACCTCTTATGCAGTCGTAAGTTCGGTAACATAAGGAAAGATTTCTTCCATCAAGGATGAGAAGAGCCAAGAAAGGAGCATCTGGTCTTTCTTGCACCACTCCTCATATGTGGATTTGGTATTTCATTATTGGTAGCATTGAGAATGGTAGGAGAAGGAGAGGGATCGGTGAGAAGATAATCAAGATTTTGATAATTGAGAATGGGCAAATTTTGAGTGTTGGCCCCCGAATTATTTTTTTATAAATTAAGCATGATTTAAATTAATTTTTTGAGGTCTTGATAGATTATTTATCTTGGAGTTAATTAGCATGTTAATGTGAGTGAGATTATATGACATAGGTTAATTGACTTCATGCCTTTGCTAGAAAAATTTAAAAAAACAGAATAAATTCATGGCAGAATCGGTTCTTCTCCTTTGCTGCTAGAGGCAAGTTAATTGTCTCAGTGTTGAATAGCATGCACGTGCACTGGGCAGCCCATGTGACTATTCCGAAGAAAGTGATAAAAGAAAAGGAGAAGATTTTAAAATCGTTCTTATGGACTGGTAAGCCTAAAAAGTTCAAGGGAGCTAAAGTTAAATGGAAAGAGATTGTTGTTCCAAAGAAGCAAGGGGGTCTGGGCATTATTTTGTTTACTTCGATGCAAAAAAGTCTGCTTATGAAGAGAATTTGGTGTTTATTTATGGAAAAAGAAGCTCTGTGGGTCAAATGGGTGTAAGTATACCGCCTTAATGGGCAAAGATTCTGGCAACTTCAAATGAGGTATAAATACTCTTGGATTTTTAAAAGTTTGTTGAGAGAATTGATTTATCCTCTGATTAGGAGTAAAATTGGGAATGGAGAGGAAATATCTTTTTGACAATTAGCATATGATGAGCCCTTTTTAGATGAGAAATGATTTAAATGGTGTTCGAAAGCAAGCAACACTGGATTGGGTTGTTCAAGAGGGTGAACGCTTGCAAAGGCACAGGTTCGGTTATTTGATTACTAGCTACATGAATGGTATCTTCCTACGTAATATACCAGACAAGATGATATGGACTGCAACCCAAGTCGACAAATTTAAAACCTCTGCAGCACGAGACATTGGGAGAGAGTAGATGGAAGAGGTACCATGGGCTGAGGTAGTTTGGAAACAGGTATTATGTCCTAAATTTGCTTTTTTCCTATGGTTGACTATTAAAAATAGAATGAGAACAAAGGACAGGTGGTTTGGTACTTTTGATCCCATTTGTGTGTTGTGTAAGTTAGTAAATAGAAACCATTTGTTTTTTTAATGTGAATTTACCAAAGTAGTGTGGAGCCGAATTTTGCATATGATAGGTACCCTGAACTTTGCTTATGAAAGGAATGAGGTTTTAGCCGATGTCATTCACAAAACTAAACAAGGGAGGCAAAACTGTCTCATTATTAGCATCTCTTTTCAAATGGTAATCTACCACTTTTGGCGGGAGAGGAATAGGTGTCTCTACAAGCAAGTTGAGAGAAACAAATATGAGCTTGCGGACTGCATTATAAACTTGATCAGGGAAGTCATCATAGGGAATGGGAAGCATGATCATATATGTCTGGCAATAAGGAGGCGTTGATGTATATAAATGTTGCATGAAGATGGTTAGTCTAAGATAGTGGTTTCGAAGGGTTGCTTCTCTTCTTTTGTTTTTGCCTTTTTTATAGGTTTGTATTTCTTTGTACATTGTAGACGTTGATTTCTGGTAATTTCAAGTTTCTTAAAATTCCAAAAAAAAAAATAAAGTGTTAGGGTGGTAAGATTGTATGAGGGGCGTTGCTGGAAGATCACTTAAGCTGTAAAGTCTTAAGGCATTGAAGGAAGGGTAAAGTGGACATTTTAGATTCATTAAGGGTATAAAAGGGAGAAAGAAGCGAAAAACAAAAATTAGAAGAGAGAAGAGGGAGAGAGTGTCGTTGGAGAGAAAAGAAAGGAGAGAAAGAAGAGAAAAGAAGGGAGGTCAACTAGGTTTCAATTTTTCCTAGTTTTAGAAAGTGATTTTGGAAGTTGTTCAAGAAGGAAAAAGGAAGAGGAAGATTAGAGCTTTCATTAGAGCCAAGAAACTCATTATTTGGTGAAGATTCAAGGTAAGTTTATGTTTATTCTTTGGATTTTTTTGGGAGGGTTTTGGTTCAACGAGCTTAGGAAATGTATGAGTTTAGGTATTCTAGGATCAATTTCATACATAGGTTTCTTTGGGTTTTCCAATTTGAATGCCTATTGATTTGAGATTTTTGTCAATGTTGAAGAAAATCAAGAGAGGCAAAAGGAGCAAGAGGAGAGGCACATTTGAGCAAGTTATAAGCAAGGAAATTCAAGATGGATTTCATTTATATAATTAAGTAATAAGCCATTAATGTTTTTTTAAAGAAATGACAATAAATGATTTTCAACTACTTTATTCATGTGCATTTATTACTTTTTAAATGTTGTAAGAATGTGATACATGCTTGTATATAAATTTTTTTAATTGTTGACGAATTGAATTATGGAAATGATTTTTGAAAGAATAGTAAGTTTATGAAATCAAGTTTCCAAAAATGTGCCATAAGGGCAAAATGTTTTCAGTTCATGAATTACTTGCTATGTGGGTTTGGTATAGTGCTAGTGTCTTTATTTTCTATCTTTTTGTGTGTTAATTTTCTTTATTCTTGAGGTTTGAAGTTATACTTAATGGGAATTAATCTTGTTTTACGTCAAGGTGTATTTTGGACCTAAAAAAAGAACTGCGATGATTTTGGGATTAAAAAAAGAGCTGAACTAGACGTTGACACTAATTAGACATGGCCTTGTGCAACAACTAAAAACTTGAAACACAGTAGGTTGGAAGTCTAAGGCAAAATGACGCAGCATGAAAATGTTGAAAGCAAGAGGAGCTAAACATCAAGGAATCAAGAAGAAAACGGCAGCATGGATTAGCCAAAAATGATGCAGGCCATAAGATGCCACAACCAAAACGCAAAAGTCAGTGTTCATGCGTGATGCATTTTAATGAAAACGCAGAGTAGCAGAAAATAGAAGAGAAGCGTAGAAGTGGCGTGAAAAGTTAAGTGGAGGAGAGTTTTTATTCGTCAAATCACGCACAGTAGAGGGGCAGGAGAATATAAAGCAATAAGCAACCAAAACGTTAAAGTTAGGAAAGGTTGAGGGTTTTTTAAGTGGCTTGGACAAAAAACGCTAAAGCTTTTTAATTGGAAAAATCAATAGTGAGTGGAGGCTACGTTAGAATAGAGACGACGCTGGTGGCTACGACTGGGAGCTTCGTTGCTGGCACAGTGCGTAAATGAACATGAGCTGAACAATAAATCCCCCATCCTTATTTGTCCCATCGATGAACAGTGAATGGGAGAGGGCTGCGTAAGAAGGAAATAAAAAGAAGACTGTGGCAGATAGCAAATAAAAAAGGATGCCTGCAACAATCCCAACACCAGCTATTATTCTAACGTCAGTGGCAGTCGATGTTGGGCCCCGAATTTTTTATTATTTATTGATTTATTTATTTATTTCCTTTTGTTTATTCTTTATTTTGCTTTAATTGTTTTTATATTTTTTAGATAGTTGAGTCTTTATTTTAGTAAGTTGGATTGGGAAATTGAATGAGAATTAGAATTATTAAGGGTTAGGATTAAGTTAGATTATTGGTGATAGGCTTGTTAGTGGGAAGTGTAGAGCCATAAAAGACAAAATGAGG
>JAOTAX010049277.1:0-10457 GCA_025629825.1 Erythroxylum guanchezii | reverse complement strand
AAACACACAATGACTCACTCCAAATAATTTTTCAAACACAATTTCCACATTATTCACAACAAAATTTCATTTAGGTTCAAATACCGGGAAATGTCATGAATGCATGTACAGTTATTTTTCATGTGCAAATTTTCAACTGTTCACTATTAAGAATATGCATGAAAATGTTCAATCAATCCTAATCACTCTCACCCATTTTCAAATTACTATTCTACCCTTCCCTTCAGGGGTGGGATGTTACACAATGAGCTTTAAAATGCTTAAGATTGACACAAATATTAAGACTTTCACCTGTATTATAACTACGTATAATAACAATTATGACTGGAGCTAAACGATGATCATCTTTATTGATTAACCACCATACTGTCATGATACATTAAAATGTACAAACATACAAGGAGAAAACATAATGATCCCTAACTAACAGCGTCTAAAGAGATCAATATACCTATACTACATACATGTCTTTCAAACATATATGGGCAAAGTTCTTTAGTTAAAGGATTAGCTAACATATCTTCAGTAGTTAAATGCTCCATCCCAATGTCATCTTTATGTATCAACTTTTTATGGTCAAGTATTTGACCTCTAAATGCTTATACCTTGTGATATGCTTATCGTTTTTACTGAACAACACAACAACAAGATTATCACAGTACAATCGAATGGGTCTAGCCACTGTCTCAACCACAGACAAATCAGAAATAAAGTTTTTTAGCCAAACCGCCTGTGAAGCAGCCCCATAGCATGCCACAAACATTGTATGCATAATCAAGGAAGTTACTAATGCCTGCTTGACACTCATCCATGACACTACACCATCCGCTAACATGAAAATGTAACATGAAGTGGACTTTTTGTCATCCAGACATATAGCAAAATCTGAATCTGTATACCCTACTAGGTCTAGATTGTTGACCCTGTTGTATCTCAACATATAATCCTTGGTTCCTTTTATGTATCTCAACACTTTCTTGACTGCATTCCAGTTATCTATCCCTAGGTTAGCCAAATATCGACTTGTCAGTCTAATAGTAAATACAATGTCCAACCTAGTGCACACCTGGGCATACATCAGGCTACCAACAGTACTAGAATATAGATATTCCTCATAATCTCTCTCTCTACTTCATTCTCTGGATAATGTGCCAAAGATAATCTCTCACCATGAGAGATAGGTGCTATAATAGGTTTATAGTTAGCCATATTAAACTTTTGTAACACTCGCTCAATGTATGCACTCTGTGAGAGGCCTAATAAGTGTTGAGCTCTGTCACGGTGAATCTATATACCTAGGACAAAAGATGCTTCACCAAGATCCTTCAAGTTGAAATGCTTGGCCAAAAGTTGCTTAACCTCATGCAATATGGTCAAGTGATGTAGCGCGTCATAATGCTACCAAAATAACTAGACTATAACTATAGTAGTGACGAGTCTAAGTCGATTCCACAGAGATTAAATTCAATTACTTTCATTAATTATACCTATATATAAAGCAGGGGGTGTTTGGTTCGATACTAATTAGAAAACAATGTGAAATTGAATATGCAAAAGCAACTCAAATTAAATAGTCGCAAAGTAATAAAATTGACGAATGAATTGAATTTCAATTTTTTGGTTTAATCTTGGCCTAAGCACAATTTCATAGATGTCATTAAATTATCATCTTTACACCTCTCTTAAGACTATTGGTCGTGAATTAATAATAAGCTCTGTTAATCTCAGTTTGTCCTTAGATTGTAGTTAATTAAGAAGAGCTCGTTAATTAACCCTAACTATTAGGAAACCTAAAACAAGGTCTTTAAGTTTATTCGGACAACTGCATTACAAGTGAGAAAAATGAACCAATATAAGCAATAATCTCATAAGCTCAGACTATTTAACTTATGCTATGTTATCTATAATGATTTAATGCCGTTAGTTGACGTTTATAACCTTCAACATGACTATTACGTATCGCATTCAAGTTCTAGCTATGGGTTTCCATGAAAAATGATTCAATAGAGCATTAAAATCATTCTCATACAATACCCATTCAATCCATACAAGATAACGTAAACAATTTGAAAAGAGGAAAAGAAAATGATGCACAATAACGATATGCTTAATGTGCTCCTTCACCTCGATTGCAACTCCAAATTGGTGTCAGAAAAGTTAGCCTTCTATCTCAATCTTCAACCTCTCACCATTGGCCATCCTCTCCATCGCCACTATTGGTGTTGAAGAATGAAGAAAAACTAAAGAGAAGTGAGAGAAATATGTTTTTGGTCGGGTCCGTCTTGAATGAGTTCTTTTTACCATCACAACCCTTTCCTTATATAGTAAAAATTAGGTTTAAACCGAGGGACACTTGGCTTTTTCACACCCGTGAGTTAATTCTCACGACTGTGAGAACACTTCATTGGTGTGACTAAACATGTCACACCTGTGAGTAGCTTCTCATGGCTGTGAGAAGCTTTCCAGCCAACCAACATTTATTTTATTCTTCATTCTTGTCCAGTTGCAGCCATGAGTATGCTTCATTCTTCATTTCTTTTTATTTTCTTGTCTTTGTCTTGCTCTAATCTTCTTCTTCTTAGTATTTCTAGCATATGTCTCGTCTTTCTGAGCATTTGATTGTCTTCTTTTGCTTTTAATCTTCTTCTTCTTGCTCCAAGAAGACAAAGGATTGTGAATCTTCAGAAAACAACACAAATGTAGTGATTTTGACTCACTTTAGCTCTTTCGCTTCCAAATTATGCCTAAAACCACATATGAGTCAAAGTGAGTATCTTAAGCAATTTCATGTCATTAATCGCTAATGTTATGGAATAATTATACAATCAATTAAGCATATGTCATCAAGTCACTCGACACAAGCAATATATCATCCACTTACAGTAATAAGAAGATAAATTTGCTCCCCTTGACCTTGTAATACAAGCATCCTTCAACTTTGTTTTCCACGAAGCTGAAAGAGGTTAGAACCATATCAAACTTAAGTATCATTATCTTGAAGCTTGTTTCAAATCGTATATCGATTTTGTCAATTTGTAAACCTTGTTAGTTGCTTCTTGATCCTGAAATCCTTCAAGTTGCTTCATATAGACCTCTTTATAATGGTCACCATTCAGGAAAGCATTTTAACATCCATCTGATGTAGCTCCATATCATAATGAGGTATTACTGCCATGATCAATTTAAATGCATCTTTTGAGGATGCAGGAGATAAGGCAACATTAATGTTAACCCCTTCTCTTAATGAACCCTTTGGTAACGAACCTTGCCTTAAACCACTCAACTTTGCTTTGAGTGTTCTTTATGGTCTTTAACAACCATTTACAATTGATGGGTTTGCAATGTTAAGGCAAATCAACTAGCTCCATACCTTGATATGCTTCATGGATTACATCTCATCCTTTATTGCATTCCACCACAAATCTGCATTGGGTTCAGAAACAACTTATGAAAAAGTAACTGGATCCGCAATATGTCCAATATCATACTCTAGAAACTTAGTTGTTTGTGATTCCACTATTCTACCCCTCCTTCTTTATAGTAGAATCTGTAGCCTTTAGAGTGGTCTAGATATCTAACTACATAGCAACAAGTAGAATGAGTGTGGAATTTGATTTCATACGGATTATACAAATGGACCTCAATAGGGCGCCGCCATACATGAATGTATGCAAGGTTAGGTTTTCAACCATTTCAGATAATCAGGTTGGTTAGTCCTACTTTGCATTGGCTTCATCATGTCCTTTAGGGTACGGTTACACATTTCGGCCACACTATTTTGCTCAGGAGTACCTAACATGATGAATTGAGTCACTATTCCAAATGATTCCACATATCTAGCAAACGAACCTTTTTGTTGTCTTGAAACACCATGTTTGCCATAATACTCTCCTCCACGGTCAAATCTAACAATCTTGATGGATTTTTCCAATTTTAGTTAACCTACCCTTGCAGCAGTTAACATATGTTTCCAGACCATCAAAATCTAGAGTTTGATGATCTGGAAATATGGTCTAAGCATTTATGCCACAACATGTATGAATTTTCCTTTATTAGGGCTTTATTTTTCATTACTTGTTGGACAAGATATGAAGAAGCATAGATCTCATTCGGGGTAAGACACATTCTATATAAACCACATGATAAGAAAGTTGTACTAATAAGTTTTGTATTAAATGAAAACTATACAGCAGAAGCATTACTTACAAACATTTAACCTTTTTTGTCCAAAATTGATACAAAGATCATATATAAAATGTTTCGTGTAAAACCAAAATGAACCTTGTAGCAAGGTTCATACATACATTCCCTACAAATATTACATTCACTTCTTCATTATTGCCAACCATCAGTTTCTCCTTCTCTTTAGTTGGCTTTCTCCTGGATTATGAATTCCTACATCGTGCAGGCAATATGATTAGATGCTCCACTATCTAGCCACCAAGAGTCGAATTGGCTATAGCAAAATTAGATTCATAAATTGATAAGCCAAGGAGTTATCTGATGGTTTCTGTCTTTCCTTCCAGGCCTTATACCTCTAGTAATCCCACTTTTATGTCCTTTTTTTTAATAAAAGAAACACCTCATATTCTTTATGTCCACTAGGCCTTTACCAATACTAGATTGACCAGCATTAACATGTAGAGAAGATTTAGACTCTCTACCTTTATATCTTAGGGCTTGACCTTCTCCTCTACCTTGGTTGCTAACAGGACTATATAAGGAGTGTTCTTTAGCTTCTCCTCCTCTGTAATACAATGGGCAATCAAAGCATTGAAGTCCCATTCCTTATCCTGTGAGTAGTATGACATCACCAGAATATTAAACTCTGGAGAGTGTGTGCTTAGAGCCTGGTGCAGACATTAGGAAGAGGTTTCAATGCAATCACTACATCTTTGATCCATTTTTTCAAATTGAAACCAGTCAAGGTTTCAATGGTGATACTGATATCATTGACAGAAAAGGTGACTGCAAAATAACAATGTAACAATGTGCAAAAATGTAGGATAACAACGATACTTAAAGCCATAAAATAGTCTATGTCCTGAGAATCCAATTACACATATTACAAAACGCCTTTGGGTTGAAAACATAATACATACAACCAGACCATCACATAAAAGCGATCAGAGTATACACCATCAACTGTCATGACACTACCACCTTTGGGCAAATAGATCATTTAAGCAAAAATTTTCCTCTATCTAATGCCTTTATGCACATATCGAAATCTTATGTTAGGCCAACACCTTTGGGTAACATAACCAAATATAAGATTAGGGAAATCCCCCAATATGCAAGCAGAACAATTTAAAGTGGTGACTACATTCTCATCAGTACCTAAAAGGTCCACAAACATAAGGGATGCATTTTTATATTAAACTCACATTCTGTATGAGTATACTATATGTGATAATGTATCATCAAAAAATGCAAAACCTAAATTCACATTTTCATTATCATATACTAGTACTGAAAACATTATCTTTAAACTTTATTTGAGAGGTTTATCAGGAACAATCTCAATCAGACCAACTATTGTGCATTACCAAACACTGAACCTACTATATAAGATATGAAAACCTTAAGTATCTCCTTTATGTCAAGTTCGTTGCACAAAAATTCACTCAAAATAAGCTTTAGAATGTCATATTCCTTTTTTCTAAAGTGAAATTATCAATGTAATAATTCTAGAAAAATTAAAAACTCACTTTATAAATTTTCCGAACCTAAAAACTGACCCAAAATAACCCAAGGTATCTTTAATAGAATTCTGAAAATTTTGAGTTTTTTTTTCTTTCTGTGTTTGACGTCAGCATGACGTCAACCATTATTGTAATGCTAACATCACTATGATGTTGGGAGTGCGTGTGGTTGCACACACCACATGCTCAATGATGTGCATGGACCATTGTTGGGGCCTATAGGGCACGTGCTATATACACAAACACGTCTATTAATCTGGCATGTCTACCACATGCGCTAGATATGCGTTGTCACCAAAACGTGCCACGTGTTAGACAATGACTGATGAGTGCGATGCACATTCTTGACTCGTCGCCACCGATTAGTAACCGGGTCCAGTGTACACGCTCCACATAGTCCTTCATCCTGCACTGTCACTTGTTGTCCACCTGTTACGCGCTAGACCGATTGTCTCCTTGCGTGCACTGTGCACGTGCCCAATTGTCTCCGTCGCTTGCGATGGTTTGATCAATTTTCGATGAGTTTTGGGCCAACTTTTTGAGCTCATCGTTTTCAACTCGTTTTTCAAGTCTAACCATATTTAGCATACATTCAAACATTAATATGCAAGAAAAAACAAAAAAACGAAACTTTGTTCTCTGAAACCCTTATGGGGAAAAACCAAAAATCCTTTGTTTTTAATCACCCGATCACGTAACCGCTTTGATACCACTTGTGATACGCAATAAGAGCCTTAGTTACGTGTCCTGGATCGAACGTGAAAGGGAAATAACGAAGAAATGCGAAAAATACCTAATTTTGGTTTTATAACTTCAAACGAGTTTTTCAAGATTGAAACGAGCGCGAATCTATCGGCACCTTCACGAGATCTACTCATCGGGACGTGGTCAACGTCTTTTTACAGTTTTTTCAAAATGTGAACCTCTGAATGGATCAAAGTAACTTTACGTTTACGAATGACTTGAATAATTGCAGGAGACCTTAACCTCTTTATATAACTTCCATATTGGGCTTCTCCATCACAGGTGCGATTTAGGTCCGGTTTACACTGATCGGTGGCCATTTTCTTCTTAAACTTTAGGCTATTAACTTAGATTTTTTATTGTGCCACTTTATTATCTGTGTCTGGATCAAATTTATGTAACTTAACCGATAAGTTATAAAAAATATTAAAATATAATTAATTGTTGTTCGCTAAAATGGGAAAATTTCTAACAAATGCAACTTGGGAAGAGTTGTCTTGTTGCTTGTATATTGAATTAAACCAACTAAAACGGAAGTCGCAAGACATAAAGGGGCAAACACATGACATTTGTTGGTTTGTTACATTCATGAGCTATATACCAACATGAAAAGCTGAATCTTGTGTCTGTTTGAAGAGCTACAAAGTATTGCACCAAGAAAACTATATTTCATTTTTCCGAGAAGCTCAAGTAATAAAAGACAAAAGAAGAAATCGGGACATGAGCAAACAGATTGGCAATTCTGAGCTTGTTGTATCCTACGTCACTGCAGGAGCCTCAATTAAACAAAACAAGATCACATCTTGCTGGTGATCTTACCTATATCCTTCATTCAGTAGACCTATAGTTTCATTATGCCATGGAATAAAAGTAATCTCCTTGGTGGGAGATAAAATAGAAGAAAGTTGGCTCAACCAACTTGAGTAATTTGGTTTGGGTGTTAATTAATAATTCGTTACTAGGTGGAACTAAATGGGATGGATCTATCAAAAGCGTAACATCCAATAGACACCTAGCGAGTCAGTAATGACAAAGATAATGTAGTGCATAAATGCTTATTGTCACATGGAAGGAGATTATCACTCTCATCTTATGTGAACTAAATCTCACCACAGTTACATTGTTGAGATAAATTTTCTGATTGAATGAGATTCTGTACATCTTTTCTTTTGCAATTATTTAATTAGTCACGGGATGGAATGGATTAGCATTACGTTGGTAGTTTTGTTTTTATTGTTTTATGTTTCTTCTCCCCGTACATTCTCTCTTTCTTCTGTCATTTCGTTAATGCCTTTTCTTATTAACATATGTCCCCATCTACATCATTCCATCATTCAAATTCCTTTTGGATATAGTAATATAAATTCATTGTGAATGCAGATCAAGCAATTTAATGTTAAAAATTCAAATTTCATTAATGATTTCAATTTTGTACTTTTGTCTCGTTCCTTTTAATTTATAAGTGTATTTTGAGTTCAACCATACCAAACAGATTTGGTGTTCAATTTGTTTTATAGGTGATAATTAATTTAAAAATATCTTTTTGATAGAGAATATTAAATTCTTGCAAAAGAGATATAACATCACTAGACAAAGTAGCATTAGCATCAACATTATGCAAAATAATTTTTTTATAAACAAATCAAAATTATTTGGCAATGAACCAAGAATGCATCTCATATACCCCACTCTCATTATCAAACTCACTCCTTTCTCCTTATATTATCTCTTATTTTTGCCTTACCCAAAGTGTTTCAATTATCTCCAAGTATTTACTCTCACTTATTGCCTCTCCATCTCTTTTGCTCACTTTTATATATCTTAAGTTGATATTCATAGACTTGCTTTAGTGATAATGGAGAAAGGATGATTGATTTTCTATTCATGGTAAAGGAATATATGTTCTTGTATTCATTATATATATGACCTACTCGCATAGGCATCACATCGTACTGCACCACTTCACATGACACCACATCTTTGTACCTCCTACTTGAGAAAGGAACCATCACTTGCATCATTACCTTAACCTTCCCATAGTTAACCATTATAAATTGTATGGCTTATGAAGCTTTGCAGTTGGTAGTCCCAACTTCTTTACTAACTCCACAATAGCTACATTCATACAATTTCCTGCATTTATGATCATGCTATAAACCCATTTATTAATGGAACACTTTGTAGGGAAGAAATTATCCCTTTGTTCATTCACATCATCATCTATTCATACAAACTCAATGCCTCATAATGACCAACATCCTTCCAACTTTTTCTCCTTTACCTCCCTTTAGATTTAAGTTCTCTAGGTAGCTGGTAGCACTCATAATCTTATCACAAGTCTCAAAATCATCCAATTTAATAGCTAAAAGTGAGCTTTATAAACTAGTAATAACAGCTTCATATTTCTTCAACTTATCCCTCATTTCATTGATATCGATTTCATGGTAAATTCCTAGTCTATACTCACTCTATCCTCTTCACTTTCTTCCTTTTCTTTGGAACAAATTCCTTTTTTTATTCATAATGAACCTATAGAAAATGGTAGTAGCAAAAGCATTGTCTTTAAAATTTATCTTAATAATAACCTAAACTCTTGATTAAAAGTTCTTTACAAACTCATTAATATGTCGAGAAGGCTACTTTTAACCTTTCCCTTTGTCAAATAACTTTCAAAGAAGCAAATTAGATAGAAAAAATAAAGGAAACGAAACTAGAGGCTAAGAAAACGAAAACCTCAAAATTTTAAAAATTGAGTCCTATAGAACCCACAAAAAAAGTTGACTAGTAAGGGTTATCCAAAACATAATATATATGATCATTCTTTCTTAATCCTTTGGAGCTCTAGAAAAATCAACTAATAGTGTTTTAGTAACCAAATAGTTAACTATATCAATATACCAGGGTGTAGTTTCTCGAATTGGAAATAAACACTCATTTGGAAGTTGTTATTCAATAGTGATGGTGACCAATATGCTATAGTGGTTTGCTACTAAATTTGTTGCCTTTCTTTTATTGTATTATCAAATCAAACTCTTATAATAATAGTATCCATTAAACAAATCTCAACTTTACTGTTTTGTTGGAGAGACACTTAAGAGCTGGAAGATCAAAATAAACAATCAATTTAATGGTAAGCAAATATGGATGAAACTTTTCTAAAGAAAAAAAAATAGCTAGAAATACTTTCTCCATGTTGGTGTAGTTGCTCTGTACACTATCAAATGTTCTTGAATCATAATCAATAACATGAGAATTATTTCCAACTTTTTTTTTCCTAAGAACAACACTAACATTATATGTACTCACATCATACATAATCTCGTAAGGAAGACTCCAATTTGGCAGTTGAATTATGGGTGCAGAATTTAACAAGTCCTTTATCTTGTTAAAAGTTGCATTACTTGTATCATCAAACTCAAAAGCCACTTCTTTTTGCAACAATCTATATAGGGGTTGAGAAATTTTGAAAAGATCTTAGTTAAAGTGTCAAAACAAATACTGCATGATCAAGACATGAATTAACTTTCTATATACTTACGGGGTAAGGTCAAAATTTAATCACATTTATCTTTATTTCATTTACTTCTATTCCTCTAGAGGATATAATATAGCGCCCCTTTACCGTAAGGTACACACCGGGATGCTCGGATGTAGTACCCCACTCCCGCGTGACTCGAACCCGATATCGTTGGTGATATCCGAGTCCGTGCCCCGTGAGGGTGGCGTACTACATCAGTCAATCGAAACGTTACAATCTTTTTTTTTTAATTCAATACCCAATTTGGGTTCTCACACAGTCATAAACAATTTCATAATACACAGTTTCCAGTGGCTACTCGGGCCCATTTTCCAAGATACAAATATACAATTCAGTACAAATTTAAAACATGCAATGCAGACGCGAACTGATCCCGACCTCCAATCTTCACTAGCCTACAGTAGACATACTCCCGTGTCGAACGGGGTACTCTTCAAAGCCTGAAAAATAGGTGCAAAATTTTGATGAGT
>JAOTAX010049201.1:0-10461 GCA_025629825.1 Erythroxylum guanchezii | reverse complement strand
CTTTCTCTCCCAATTTTGTTGCTTCTTTCCTTTACATGTAAGCCTACTTGTCTTATTTACAATAATGCCATTAATGAATGAGTAATGTCTAAAATACCCTTCCTTATAGTCCTTGAAACTTAAATGGCTTACGTGGCTTGCCAATTTTACCCCTCATGCATTCTTAACACCTTAATTCAATTGAACCATAGGATAAAATCCTACAAACATCAACATACTAATTAACTCCAAAAAATAATATAATAACAAAGCCTCAAAAATAAAAAAATGAAAATCATGCTTAACTCCTTCCAAGAATCATATTCTTTTTTCTAATCATGCAATTGAAGGAATTTGGTAACACTTCCTTCTAGAAAAATATTCCTTATTGTCTCAATTTTCCAATGACATCAAAATCATTCAATTTAGTTCAGAAATAAAGAAGTTATGGACAAAACACTTTCAGTTCGTACTAATCCAAGACTGAAAACTATTACCAAATTCGCTTCAGAAATTTAAAATCTTAGGCGCCAAATTGACATTCGATTCCTTCAAATAAATTGTAGCTCCATGTCTCTAGTTTAATTAGAAACAAGAATCACCTCATTCAGATCTCTATAGATCGAGATATCACCAAAATACTGAAGCATGTTCAGAAAAATATCCAATTCATACTCTTTTAACCGATCCTCTCACTTTGATTCAATCAATTTTTTTCAAATTGATCTCAAAAATCATAAATTTTCATGGAGAGATAGAGGGATGTCTGAGAAATCCAACACTTCAAAAATCAGATCAATCAAAGGTCGGATGAAAAAGTTATGGCCAAACAAGTAGAGGGAGGTCGGAATTGGCAAAAAAATCAAGAATCGGCTGCTACGGGGCCATGCGATCGCCCAGCGCTCGCACTCACGAGCGGCACGCGCCAGACGCACGCTCGCCCTCACGAGCCAGCTGGGGGCAAAAACTTTCAATCCGACATCCGAACTTCAAACATTCATAACTTTTGTTTCAGAACTCCAAATTTTACAAACTTGGTATCAATGGAAAGGTAAAAGAACGATCTACAACGTCCATGAAGAACTTAAAAACAATTTGGGTCTCTAAAGGGGTCAAAATTCTACGACAAAGTGACTATCCATCAATCTCATCTTAAACATCATCAGAACTTCCAAAACTCATAACTTTCTACTCTATTGTCCAAAAATGTCATACTTTATATCAATGGAAAGATAACAACATAAACTACAACTTTTATGAAGACCCTAAGAATAATTTCTAACTCTATGAGGGTCAAAAATTTAGTCAAAGCTTCTGTCCGAAATTGGCCATTTTGACAGTACCTACACCAAACTTCAACAATTTCCATCTTTCAACTCCCACATCCAAAAATAGCACATTATACATCATTGGAAAGCTATGAATTTCCTCTAAAACTTTCAAGAAGGCTACTTTGATCCAATTCAATCCACATCAGTTCAGAATTTACCTCAAAGGACAGCATACACAAAACCTACTCAATGAACATTTACAAAGACAATGCAAAGTAGCTTTTAGAAGAAACATCGACAAATCACAATAAAACTCAAATGTCTTTCATTAATATCAAAAAATGAAATCTTACAAAGCTTTACTGGGCATTACTAGCCCCAATACATCAAAGTCTCAAAAATTCAAATTACAAAGAAAACCACATGAACAGTAACTTTTTCTCCAAAAATGCAAGTAAAGCTTTGTTTACAAAATATAGCTTCAAAATCAAAAAGCAAACGGGAGTGATGCCTTGGCCTTGGTTCGGTCACTCACTTTCTACCAACTTATTCATAATAAATTTCATAGTACCCTTAAACATACAAGTTTAACTCCAAAAATCTCATAATCATCAAATACCAAAATTAATATCTACTATTCATCAACTTACTACATTCACTACCTAAATCTTGTATATCATTTCAAATTCAAGAATTCCTTTTCTTTGCACATGAATAAATCACCACCAATTCCTTATTTAATTTCATTTAATAATTCTAACTTCCAAGAAAAGTTCGAGGTCCAATAATTTTCATTCAATGGAATTTGTGGACTGAAGATTATAATCTTCCAATACTCCACTCCCTTACTTATGATGTGGTATTTCATAGGAATTTTCCAAGAAGAATAGTTAGTACCATTAAAAAGAAGAGGGCGATTATTTGTATTACCTTCTTCCGCTATGTTGTTGTGTGTCAAATTTAATGCCATCCCTAGATTTATCTGCTCTAATACCAATTGAAAACTATCTAAAAGGGGGTTTGAATAGATCTTTTAATCTTTTCACAAACTGCTACAAAACAGAGAACTAAAACACACGAAACAAACGAGCAAATCGAAATGAAAAAGAGTAGAGAAGAGATGCAAACACAGTGTTTATAGAGGTTCGGTGC
Source organism: Erythroxylum guanchezii (assembly GCA_025629825.1). Classification (NCBI taxonomy): domain Eukaryota; kingdom Viridiplantae; phylum Streptophyta; class Magnoliopsida; order Malpighiales; family Erythroxylaceae; genus Erythroxylum; species Erythroxylum guanchezii. Next base: position 8,059 of record JAOTAX010049201.1, on the reverse strand, counting down.
TAAGACCTACGCCCTCTACCTAAGCTCTCATTTAGGATTTTGTCAAAGCTCTTTACTACACACTTTTTAGTTCAGTGTGAACTCTTCCAACTCAACTTGACTTCCAACTCAAGCTACACCTTACAAACGTTTTATTTTCCCGGCACAAATTCTACCTCCCAAGTGATTCTTCTCTAATCATTCAGCTCACAATAATAACAATGATAGAAATGAAGTAGTAAAGCTCAGTACAACTGAATACAATTAGAATATGCTAAGAGCAAATTGAGAGTGATGTGAAGATAATACCGAACTATGGTAAGTATGCTTCACTTTGGACTTATGTAATCAATCCTCTGAATTTCTGTCCTTTATTTGCAGGCTTCAAGACGTTTTTAGACGTTTTAGAACTCTCCTAGCCATTGTAGAACGCTCTTAGCCATTGTATGAAGATTTTCTCCTTTTTGAAATCAATTGACACAATCAAATTATGTTCAACTGCAACTAATAGTCGACTAGTCTGTGTGTAATAGTCGACTAGTCTGTGTGTAATAGTCGACTAGTACATTATAGTCAACTTGTCTTCAAGAATTAGTCGACTAGCACTAACGTTTTTCCTGAAACTTTCAGCTCCGCTCTTTGAATAGTCGACTAATATGATGATAATCGACTAGTCCATTTAACCAACTGATAGGTCTGATTGTTAATAGTTGACTTGCAACATGATAATCAGCTTGTCCCAAGTTCCAACTGATAGATCTCACATAATCTCCAATCTTTAACTGTTGAGATGCTTATTTAAGATCTTCTCATGAAATACTCGTTGTTTAATTCTGATACTCATTATTGCAATCTTGATTTTCACAAATCGACTTTATTTAAATTTCATCTTACTTGAAAATCATCAACAACATAATAGTCAATTTGTGCCATCATTAGTCCAAATACCTGAAATTATTTATTAACCAATTCTTTAAGTTTTATTATTATCAAAACATAGAAGGATTTAATTTGTCAACCTCCATTGGCCCAACATCAATATGCTTTAGCCAAAAGGCTCACTAACTCAACAGTAGGGAAGCTTCACCTTCAAATGGCTTAGGTAGTGATGCATTTATGTGGTTATTATGTTTGAAGAGTGATGAAAGGTAATGTAAAATATGTGTTCTGATTTATGGATTGGGTTGCTGATCTAGATCCTTAAGTTTTTGTGTTAGAAAGTGCTATAGGAGTTAGAGGGTTGGTGTAAGAGGCATAGTTGCTTCCGTTAGGCATCCCCTCAGGTTTGCCCTGTTTGGTGGGCAAGAGATTGCTGGTTTTGTAGTTTCCGCAGCTGTACATAAACCTTTTTATTTGTATAATATTAACTGAATTACCAAAAAAAAGTATCAAACTATGTGATTGGATTCTTGAATTTGAGGTGACACTATTGCTAATGTGAGGAGAACCTAGGTCCACACTATATTCTATACCAATATGTTCAGGAGATACAAATTAGATTTGATGAATGTGTTACCAATTCAGGAAGTTAAGATTGTAAATAAATTGAAATGAGTGGAGAAACTAGTAAGAATGGTTTGACATTGGAATAAGTCAATAAGAAATTAGAGGAAATTAAATGAATGGAAAAAATGATTCGAGACAAGAAGTTAATTTGGAGACTGAAAATAATATGAGATAATATTACCTCATTTGAGGAATTAGTTACTTAAGGAATTACAAGATCTAATTATAGGCACATTGAGTTTTGGCAATATCTGTTTGAGTTAACAAATGCCCCCGACAGTATTATGGTGTTGAAGAATAAAGTGTCCCAATTTTTCTTGGATCAATTAGTGACTATTATCATAGATGATATATTAAATGTATTTGAAAAGTTGAGAAGAATATTTTGAACATTTGAGGTAAATCTTATAAATCATGAGGGAGAAACAATTAGATGCCAAGTTCAATAAGAGTGAATCTTAGCTTTAACAATTAATATGTTGAGTGGTATAGTATCTGAACATGGCATATTGGGAGACCCAAAGAAAGTAGAGGTAATGATGAAGTGAGAAACTCTAGGGAATATATAAGAGATCTGGAGTTTTCTAGAACTAGCTATATATTGGATACTACTAGAGACTGTTAAGGAGTTTTTACTGATCTTAGCCTTTTAACAAAACTTCTGAGGAAAAATGTGTTGTTCAGATAGACTGATGTATGTAAAAAGAATTTTGAGGAAATAAAACACCAATCAATTACAACACCGACATTAATTATATTATTTGGATTTGGAGATTTTGTAAACTATAATGGTGTTTCACACAAGATTATAATGTAATCCAATGCAACATAATAAAGTGATTTCATATGCATCGAGACAATTAAAGTCTCATGAGTTGATTATTTGAATGAAACAATTTGGATATATACAAATATATAAATCATTAAAGTTTGAGGTAATTATTAAGTTTGAAAGAATTGAATACGAAACTGAGACAATGGATATAATTACTTAAGGATTATGATGTACAAACGAGTATTCCCCAGTAAAGCTAGTGTTGTAATCTGACGCATTGAACCGAAAATTCAATAGTAGAATAGCACGAATTCAGATATTGAGATTACCAAACATAGTGCAATAAAAAGAATAGAATGTTGAGTTGAATTTGGGGTAAAATGAAGTATTACTAGCTACATTGAAATTTAAAATTAGTTTTACATGAAAGGACTAGTAAAGCCCGAAGTAAGGATTTAGAATTGTGAATCTTATTGAGGAATTGAAAATGAATCCCAATTTTGAGTTTGAATTGGAAAATGATACTTTGTGATTGAAATTAGAAGTATGAGTACCTGATATAGATGATTAAGCAAAGAGATCACTAATGAAAGTACAAATAGTAACCTTTGTTTTACATCCTAATAGGAATACGTCAGAATAACAATTAACGGCCAAAGATGTAGAAGTAAGTGACTGCATGTATGAATTGCCAACAGTCTTAACTATTGGAGATATACTTAAAGCTTTTATTTTGGAGTTCATAGGAACATGAGGTCATTGTATAGTTTTAATTGACTTTAAGCACAACAATCATTATCACAGTGACATCGTTAGAATATCGTATGCGGCGTTATACGACATAAATAGTCGTTTGTCCTTATATTGAAATGAAGAGGGCCTAAAAATGGTTGAAGGCCCGAATTGATTCGAGACACTGTTGATAAGTGAAATGAATCTATAATAAAAATTAATCTATAATAGAAATTAAGTGATTCAAGAAAGATAAAAGAATTAGGTAGATCAACACCGAAGATATGGAATATAGTGAAATAGACATAAGAATTAAGTGTATTAACACTAAAGAGATGTGAATTATCAAGCGAAAGATGAAATGTTTCTAATAGTATCACTTTGGCAAGGTGTGCTCAAGTTAGGAAAAAGGATAAGCTAAGCCCGATATAAATTGGTCCATGTGAAATTATTGTGAGAATAGGACCATTGACTTATAAGTTAGATTTATCAATAAAAGATGTTTCAGATTCACATAGTGTTACATGGATATGTTTAGGAAATATTGTTATGATCCGATATATGTGTTATTGATAACAGAAGTGAAATTATGAGTAATCTGAAATATATTGAGGAAACAATTAAGATAGTGTGATGTCTGAATAAGTGACTCAAAAATCGATTGATTCCATCGGTTATTGTCCCTTGAGAGGAACCGTTCGAGTGAAGAAGTTACATAGGAAACAGTGGAGTACATGAGGAAATATTACCCCTGCCTTTTGATGATTCAGATAAGAATTTCGATGATGAAATTTATTAAGAGGAGAGAATTGTAACATCCCATTTCCATACTAAGGGTTAGAACCCTAGATTTCTGTAAATGAGAAATAGCAATGAGAGATTAGAAAAATACATTTTCACATTCATGCATAATATAGCATTCATTCACGTGAATTTGATTGTTTTGCACACATTTTGATGTTTTGTTCATGCACTCATTTGACATTTTTTTCAGGTATAAATGGTTGTTTTAATGTGAATTATGGATTATGTGTCTTAAAAATTGAGTTGGTGTGTATAACTAGTGATTTAGAATTTTGGTGAAATATGGGAAATTTCTAATAATTATGAGTATTTTTAGACTAGGAAAAATGCCCAATGGTAGGAAAATTGATAAATGATAGTAGAAATAAGAGTCAAATGGCAGTGAAAATTTTGATAAGAGACATTAAGTTTTAAGGATGAATATCATAGAAAATTGGGAGACAATTGGAATAAAAATTGGAGACAAATGGACTGGTTGAGAAAGAAGACCCATTAGATGCCATAAGGTGGTGACATGTGGCAAGTGACAAGTGTCACTTGCCATGCCACACACTCATCCACGATATTTCCTTCATTTGAAAGACTATCTTTTATCTTCCATTTTCATTTGGTGCTTTCTTCTTCTCTCTTCATTTACGATCTTCATCTTCTTCATTTGTTTCCTCACTTCTCACCTATCAACATTGAAGTTTTGTTGCCTTCTTCCTTTCTTACTAAAGACCTAATCCTACAACCTTTGAATGATGACGATCATGTGGTGTTAAGAAGCTAAGGTTAAGAGTGATTTAAAGATCTTGAAGTAAACAAGTAAGTCTACAGCATTACCTTTCATGATTTGTTACATGAATCATGTTGGATGATAGTTAAAGGAGAAATGATCATTAAATGGTAATATGTATATGTTGAAACGTGAATTAGAAAGCCTAGGTTTGTTCATCTCTGACTTTTACATATATGATGATGATCAATATTTCATAAGTTGTTATTGAGATGAATTAAGTTAGAATGGTCATTAAAAATGGGATAGCAAAAAGTGTAGAAAATTTTTGATAGATAAATGGAGGGGTTGTATGTTCTGTTTTTTTGGTGTAGTAATGTGGATATTTTCAAGTGTTATAAAGATGAGTTAAAATGAGTTTAAAGTTAATGAAAAAAGGGTATTATGGAGTCTTGAAATAGGAGGAATTAGTGTGTAAGTGATACTGAAAGCCGTTATTTTTAGCAAGTTCTTCTGTTACGATCGTGCACAAGCATGATCGTGACAGAGAGGAAACATGAGGTAGTGCATGATTGTGATAATAAGGAAGCCTCAGGGGAGTTGCACGATCGTGACAGAGAAGAGAAATTAGGCAATGCATGATCATGCTTGAGAGGAGGTATCAAGCAGTGCATGATCACGATCGTACACAAAAACGATCGTGACAGTGAAGAATCAGCAGGTAGTGCACGATCGTGCTTGTGTAATGCTTTTTGACAGTTTTAAACACCCTTCACTTTTTTGACCATAACTTTTTCTTCGGACCTCCAATTGACTTGAAATTTGAACCACAAGCTCCTCACACATTGTCCTTCCTCTCTTCCAGAATTCATTGCCATCTGAATTCACTAGGAAGGATTGATAATGATTGATTGATGAGTTTAGGATGAAAATGATGAAGTGTGTTGGAATATGCTAAATGGAGTGTTTTCACTTAACATACATTTGTATTTTGTCCATATCTTTATCTGTAGATATCCAAATGGGATTATTTTTTATTAAGATTAAACTAAAGAGATATGGATACACATTTCAAGAAGGAATCGAATTTTGATTCTGTCTCTAAGAGTTTTAAAAATTGGCTTAAAGTTAAGTGCAGTGTGTTGTCACGTTATGAGAACAGTCTGAAGTATTTTATGTATAAATTGTAAAATACTGAACCAAATTGTGTGAATTTGGTGTCCTTAGAAACCTAAGACATATAGGAACATTTTTTTAGAATAATGTATTTTTAAATACTTCATTTTCCTTGTCAATATGGGCATGAAAAATTGACCCAAAAATTTATTTTGAGAAAAGCTGGAATGATTGATTGATGATGTTATAACTTAGTGAATGAATTGCTGATATCAAAGTACCAAAGGCATGAGTATAATGGGAATGAAGATGTTCATATGATAGTAGTTGTGATTTAAAAGAGTTGAGTAATATGTGATAGGTGAATAAGAATTGGGTATTATAAGAGCATATACTGCTAGAAAAGAAATGACGAGTAATTGAATTATGCTATTAGATTAACCAAGTGTTCGTAAGGTGTAAACCTAAGAATAAGCTAGACACATACAAATGATAAGGTTTCAATGATCAAAAGAAGTGATTAAGAAAACATACCTGGAATAGTCAAATTGAGCATGCATTATACATAACATATTTACATGTGTGTACGATTGAATGTTTATGTGATTGTGCAATTATTAATGTGTGTGCAATATGTGTATTGCATAATGTGGATATATAGGATAAAATGCCCGCATCTAGACGGTTATAAATCAATGAAGCATATGCTAATCTGGAGCGTAATGTGACTTGACCTAGATGGTCTTACTTTAAATGATTGTCTGTTTAAATTTCTGTAATGAATTATTATGCAATGTTAATGTATTGATTCTGAACATTGAATGTCCGAGGCATTTGATGCATGATTATCATATTGGAAGTGTACATTATATGTGAATTTTTTGGAATAAGTGATACTCAACTTGATTGTTGAATGCTGGACCAAGTTCCAATGAAAAATGTGAATAAAATAAGTGATACTCAACATTATTGTTGAATACTATACCAAAGTCCGATGATAAATGTGACTGTGAGTGTGAAACTGAAATCAAGTGATTGATTGATTGTATGCGAATGTGATGCAATTCATTACATGAATGCATGAACAGATAAAGGTTATTGTGGCCGGAGTAGCCACCAAAAAAGAGCTTAAAGCTCATAATGTGATTAAGAGCCAAAGGTTCACTATATATAATGAGCCTTGTATCCTGAACGGATAAGGGACAGTTATTAATGAACTCGGTATCTACAATAGATACAGGACAGTTATAGGCACTCAATCACAACAACGTAATAATCGGAAGTGAGTCTCATGAGCATTGCATATACATTTAATATGTGTGTTTTGAATGATTAAAATGTATAGTTGAATTATGATGAATGAGAAATGTGAAAATTATGAACAAAAGAGTTGTTGTGATGCTATATGAAGATAAATAAAATAATGTGAAATATGTGATTGTACGAGTCAATGTGTTATGTGATTGAGTGAGTCATCGAGGATGGTCCACTTACTGAGTTTGCAAAACTTAACCCAAAATTTGTAATATTTTTCAGGCTTAGAGAAGATCTCCAGTTAGACAAATTGGAGCCAAGCCATTATATTCGAGTAAGAAATAGAGGTCGCAATCAGTTCATTTCTGCATATTTCTTTCATTATTTTATATCAAAATGCGTATTCTGTAATTATTGTACCTCATGTATTTGAATAATTCCATTTTGTAATGAGTTCAATTGTTTGACCGTCCTAGCGCACCACCTTTATAGGGTATTCCATGTTTCCTTCTTGCCTTATGAATCTCCTTTGTTTTAGTGCCTGTAGTGCACTTAACAATTCTGTCAAATTGATTTTTACCAAATCCTTTGAGTTTTCGAGTGATGAAATTGTAGCCTCAAATCTTCCTTGGATGGTTACCAAAATTTTTTGAACTATTCTAGAATCTTCAAAATTAGAACCAAGAAATCTTACATTATTGGCAAAGACAATGGGCTTGTTGGAGTAATCCTTGATCGTTTCTGACTTCTTCATTTTTTGTATCTCAAATTCTTTGATCAAGTTGAGCACTTACATTCCTTTGACCCTTTCATTCCCTACATATTCCTCTTTTAAGAAATCCTAAATTTCTTTGCTCGTCTTGAGTGTCATAATTCTAGAAAAAATTGTTAATGTGACTGCTGAAAATAGGCAAGCATTTGCTTTGGACTTCTACAACTTCTTTTCTTTGTGGATTTTGATTTCAACTACCGTTGGATTTGCATGCAAGTCCAGAATGTCATAGTCTTCATCTACCGCTTCCCACAAGTCATTCACTTCAAGGAAGGCCTCCATTCGAACAGCCCAACTTAGATAATTTTTGTAAGCGATCTAGAAGGGGGGTTGAATAGATCTTTAATCTTTTTCGATAAGCTCTACAAAAATCAGAAGTTAATTCACACAAAACCAATTTAAT
>JAOTAX010049143.1:0-10466 GCA_025629825.1 Erythroxylum guanchezii | reverse complement strand
GGACGTTGAGTTCCTGGTTGTGAAGTTTGTAGGGGCGTACAATGCAATAATCAGACGAGCCACTCAAAACGCCCTCAAAGCAATCGTCTCCGCCTACTACCAAGCAATGAAGTTCCCAACATCCCATGGAATCGGTGTCGTCAGGAGTCAGCAGAGAATCGCTAGGGAATGTTACTTAGTGGAAACAAGGACACTAGACGGAGCGGTAGTCTTGACAAGCTCTCTCGATGTGAGAACCGATGAAGAAACTAAGAGGATGAACCCCGTAGAAGAAACACAGCAGGTCATATTGGATGAAGACGATCGATCCATAAAGGCCGAGCGACTTAAAGATCGGCGATTATATTATAAGAAAAGTTGAGGCGGTTGGGAAGCATCCTAGATAGCTCGGACAGGCGTAGGAAGGACCCTACCGAGTGATCAAGCAGGCCGGACACGGCTCTTACATCCTGCGTGACACGAACGGCAAGATTTTACCGAGGCCCTGGAATTCTCAAAATCTGACGACGTTTTATCAATAGATAAGCCTTGTTTTATTTATTTCTTTATCTTGTACTTTATTGCTGCTTATGCATTTGTAGTGAGTACCTTTTTTCTGGCCTTGTCAATCAGGTTTTTTAACGGCCCACGCCCTAATCATCATCAATAAAGGGTTTCAAGTTTCTCGGCAAAAAGAGTCTTGTCAAAATGAGCTAAAACGAAAAATCAAGCTGATTGCCATCGACATCGCTCGGCCAGGTTGCCAAGACGGGATTTTGGAACCAGGCGATACCAAGTCCCAAAATCTTGGATCGCTCGGCCTCGACATCTCTCGGCCAGGTTGCCAAGACGGGATCTTGGAACCAGGCGATACCAAGTCCCAAAATCTCGGATCGCTCGACCTCGACATCGCTTGGCCAGGTTGCCAAGACGGGATCTTGGAACCAGGCGATACCAAGTCCCAAAATCTCGGATCGTTCGACCTCGACATCGCTCGGCCAGGTTGTCAAGACGGGATCTTGGAACCAGGCGATACCAAGTTCCAAAATCTTGGATCGCTCGGCCAGGTTGCCAAGACAAGATCTTGGAACCATCGCTCGGCCTCGACATCGCTCGGCCAGGTCGCCAAGATAAGATCTTGGAACCATCGCTCGGCCAGGTTGCCAAGACAAGATCTTGGAACCATCGCTCGGCCTCACCTTCGCTCAGCCAGGTTGCCAAGACAGGATCTTGGAATCAGGCGATGCCAAGAGCCAAAATCTTGGATCGCTCGGCCGAGTTTTCTTGTCTCGGTCAACCATGACTCTCTCAAACCCTACAACCGATCGACGCACATCGAGTGCAATCACTACCTGCTATTTGAAAAGATCGTCCAATCTTAACACAACAGATAAAGAAGGTAATGAAAAATGAAAATTCTATTTCCATTGAATTTATGTTCTGGCCACAAGCCCGACCAGATGAGCCTTAAAAAGGGGAAAATTATTTTGATCCTTCGGCGGGAGAGGAAGGGCCAGCAGCCGGATCGGCAGGAGAAGACAGCGGAGAGACATCCTCTTCCTCTTCTGAGCTCAGGTCCAGTGCCTCATCCGGCAAGACCTCTCTTTCCTTCTGAACTATCCCTTTTACCTCCTCAAGTGAAAGACCGAGCTCAGAAGGAAGCATCGACTCGGCATAATCCTCGAAGGAAGGAATACCCGACTCGTCAGGATAGCAAACGCTGTGGCAGCTCTTCAAGATGGAAAGAGCGAAGTCGCAAGCAAATTCTAGACACTCTTCGTGTAAATATCGCTCTTTCCATCGTTTGATTGCTTCAATCCTTTGCTTATTAACGGAGGCTTGCAACTCCAGCATTTTCTTCTCAACCTTCGTTCTTTCTGTCACCGCCTCGTGACACTCTCGGAAGGTTTTCAAACGAAGCTCCTCCTCCAATTTTGCCCTTGAGGTGGCATCGAACACTTTCTTCTGCAGGTTCTCAACACGGAGCTGCAATACCCAGCATTCACTTTCTAGCTCACACCTGGAAGCAATCACTCTACTCCTTTCCTCTTCCCCCGAAGCAAGTTGAGCTTTCAAAACACCCTTCTCTTCCTCCAAAATGCTCTTCTCCTCCTCCAATGAAGAGAGTTGAGCTTGTAAGACGTCCTTCTCCTCCTTCACCTCTGAAAGTTCAGCTCTCAAAGTATTAACCTACTCAAGAAGATCGTGAACCTCCCGGTCCATTGTTAGGTTTACTTCATCGAGATGATCGAGGCGCTGATGCATCGCAGAGGCGAACGCCATATCCCTGGCACAACCACGGGCGAGACTAGCCATCAGCTCCTTATTGTTCAGTGTGTCCAAAAATTTCTCGTCCTGAGGAGGAACATCTTTCTGGGCAACATGCAGAGCGACTTGGACGTCCCTAAGCGACGCAGTCTTATCAAGACTGATCGTAGACACCAACTTTTCACCGCGAGAGGCCTGCTCTTTCTCCTTGCCCTTATCCGATCGGGGCGCTTGTTTTTCCCCCATTCCTCTATCCGGCTGACATGATGATCGGTCAGCACTCCGAGCAGTCCTTTTTCTCTTGAGTGGCGGCCCAATCTCTTCCTCCGAATCCACTCGACCCGCACTCATCGGTTGGACCGGTAACGACGCTGACACGCCAGGTCGGTCCTCAATGGATGGAAGGGCCAGAATTGTTGCAGGATGGTCCGACATCGCCGGTTGAGCGATGTCTTCGCTGGCCTCTACCTCCCTCCCTTGCTTCTTCGCCGTCGAGGGTCTGGGCCCTTTGGGTTGTCTTTTGGATTTAGGGGGATGGGAAGACCCGGCGAAATCCTAGACCCTTACCATGGCTGCACAATTATAGAAGCTGATTAGAAATCGAAATTAATACTTGAGTACAACAGATAAATAAACTGCGAGGAGTTAACCAGGAGGGGCGGTCTCCTCTTCCAGCCCTCTAATTCAAGGAGGGGGATCAATTAAAAAGGCATCGGCTGATGCCCCTCCACGATACCCCAGAATGAGGCGGTCGAAAGAATACCGACCGAGCGCCTTGATCTTATCAATCACTTCCCTTTCCTCCCTGGAAAGGCGTAGGTTGGCAATATCATTCCATTGCTCGGCCAGGGGATACCTCCACGGTCGGATTTCAAAAGTGGATCCTGGAGGCCTCACAAAGAAGTACTTCGTCTTCCACGCCTTGATTGACTCGACTGTTCCAGCAGGACGATACCTCGAATCCCTATATTGGAGATGAGGGATCCCGGTCCCGACACTTGAACTCTGGTTCATCCTCAAAAAGTAGCGCAGAATGCCGACCGACGGGGGACATGCGAAGTGATGGCACAACAAAGCCAGACCATTCATAAACCTCCAACCGTTCGGCGGAATCTGGCTCGGCCTTAGCTGGTAAGTGCAGCACACCTCATCGATAACAGGGGCGTATGGAAGCTTCATACCACCCACTGAGAAAAAGCTCTCTGCCATGGCAAAGTAGCCGCCCCCACTGCTATAAATCCTTTCGTTCCGGCCAGCCAGCCTAGGCCCCCAAGACGAGTGGATATTATGCTTAATAACCGACCGATTCAGTTCCCTTTCGGTCATCGTCAAAGGGTCGCTCGGTGGATTCTCAACAATTTGCCCATCTTTCCGGGCACTCGCTCCGACATCCTCATTCCCCCTTAACTCCGACGCCTCATTTCCGCCGGCCTCTGGCGCCTCCACCGTTTCCGCCACTATCTCCAGTGGCCCAACAACCTGTAAAGCTCCTTCGGCGGCCAGTTCCTGATGGAGCTCCCTTAGAACCGTAATTACTTCCCCACTAAGACCTGGGGATGTCGGGGGTGAAGGTTGGCAAGGAAGCGACGGAGAAGGACAGGAAGAGCTAGATTCGTTCCTAGAGCTAGTTGATGACATGGTTACTGAAAATCACACTTACAGGCGAGGAAAGGAAGAAGGACGTACCTAGTTTAGTGACGGGAGTTTGGGATTTAGACGACGGTGAAAAAGGGGATTCCAATGGCTGCAAACAGGAAGATGAAGAGAGAACAAAGATTGAAGAATCGAACACGCAGAAAGTGAAGAGGTGTGTCAATCCCGAGCGTTTATAACAAGATACCAAGCGGGCGTACTGATGGAACTTGGACGCGCGGCAAAATCTGGGCCGTGCGAATTAGGGTTATCAATTACCCATAGCGGTGCAGCAGTTGAAAGGAAGCATATGACAGCTATACAGCGGTTGAAAGGACGCACATAACAGCTATACAGCGGTTGAAAGGACGCACTTGACAACTATACAGTGGTTGAAAGGACGCACATGACAGCTATACAGCGATTAAAAAGACGCTTCATTTCAAATTTTGAAAATCCACCAATGGACGCGTGCCGTCAGTAATGATTAAACCTAGTGCTTTGATTAGGCGTCGACGTTCAATCGATCGACCCTGTTGCTGCAATCGATCGATCGGCCGTGTCACTAAGATCAATCGGTCGGCCTTGTCACTACGTTCGATCGACCCTACCACTACACTCGCCTGACCGACCCCATCGTTACACTCGATCGACCTGTCATATCGCTATAGTCGATCGATCGGTTCTGACATTACTCCCGATCGGTTCGCCATGTCATTACATCTGATCGGTCGATCACAAGGCCTAGCACGAGCTGCCTTGAAGACACGTTATATAATCCTCATGTACTCCTTCAACCCTTCTCTTGGGTCAGACTCGAGGAATAGCAGGGCTTATGGTTAGGTCGGCTATGCTAGGCCCAGGCCCAGGTCCATGGGTCCACGGCCTATTCGCAGGTGGTAACCTCCCATGCATACGTAAAGACCTACGTAAAAACCTAAACCTAACATCTATTCCCTATATAAGGTATTACTTTGCCATGATACAAGTACGACTTTACAACCCTGTTATTCTTTATTCACTAGCCGCCAAAACCCTCACAAAAGACTAACTTGAGCGTCGAAGAGGCCTACCGGCAGTCAACCCCCAGTGAGCCTTCTATTGTTTTGCAGGTATTTCCCGGCTAAGATCATCGAACTCATGGATCCGAGCAATGTCGTCCAGCCCCATCAAGATCAGACGGAACCAATAACCAAAAAATTCTTACACTTAGATAAAAATTTTAGTAGCTATATTATGTCATTTTTTGTAATTTTGATCATCCTATACTAGTTTATAGTTGGATTGTATGTTGTGATTATTTGGGACAATAATTGAAGTCATAGAAGGGGATAAAAATGGAGAAAATGTGGTTGAAAAATGATAAAAGAAGAAGAGGTAGGAAAAGAGGAGAGGGTGAACAAGATGACATAGTTTTAAAAAGTTAAATTGCATTTAGGCGCAAAATAGGAAATGCAAATAGTGAAGGGTAAATCTAAAATTTACTTTCAAGAAAGGACATTTTTTGATATTAAATGAAATGGATGAAGGTAAAATATGATTTTTAATTAGTTAAGGGTATTTTGGTAATTAGGGTGGTTAGGTTAGTCATTTTTACAATTAAGAATAAATTAGAAAAGAAAATAATGTTGGATTATTAAATGTAATTAGGCCGAAAATTTTCATAAATTAATCTAATAAAATTTTGTAAATTCTAAGTACGAATGTGCGATTAAGGAGTAATTTGGATTATCAATTAATTGAGTCCGAAATCGAGGTAAATATAACTTTGAACTTTACTCTTAAAATAGAATATCATTTTGTTATTAATAAATTATATTTTGAATTAGTAACTAATTAAATTATTGATTAATGGTTTCATACATATATTACAATGTGTTTTGTGTTTATATTTTGTTATGCGTATTGAGGCGTATTGATTGTTAAATCAGAGAAAATGTGTTATTAAATAGAGACGAGCTAATAATATGTTGTGAATAATTGGTGAAAATCGAGAATCGATAGCTTATCTAAGATAGGCTACATTCGATGGTCTTTGATTGAGAGGTTGTGTTGATATAAGAGAGTGGTGGTTAAGTATTTGTCCATGGAGCAGATACAGGGACATCCTGAGTCCCGAGGATGTCTTGTGTTGATGGCTAGATATCGGAGTAGTACCGGGATATCCTGAGTCTTAGGGATATCTTGTATCAATGACTAGATGCTGGAGTAGTACCGATGTACTTAGAGAGATTGAGAAATTGAGTTACCTTGTGCTAATATTTATATATTTAATTACATTTCCACTTGGTGAGAGATCGTGATCAGATGAGATGAGTTGACAAATAATTGAATGTAAGCTTACTAGGTTAAGTAGGGCCCCGAAAATTTAGTTAATTATGGGACAATTCGTAAATGACATTTATATGTTAATATTTGTGTTAATCATTGTTTGGTAAAATTTTAAGATATGTGTTAATTGTTTAGATTAAAATGAGTAACGATGTGTGTCTTTATATTATATGAATATTTTAATCACCTGACTAAGTTTTATAATTATTTATTGAATATTTGATTTTAAGGGTACATCGGTTATTCTTACTTAGTAGGCAACTCACCCCTTGTCATTCTTTTTTTTTGGAAATGAAGTGATTGCCGATAACTCCAGTATACAAGACTAACAGAGTGGAAATTAGGTGGGATCGGCAAATTAATTGAGTAAAGTCTTTTGATTGTATATATTTTGAATGTGACAATTTGTGTTGTTGTATTGGATGAATATTTTTGTGTTTGACAAACAATTCTCTTTTTTGAAACTAATAAAGAATTTGATGATTAATGTTATGTTTTGAGAACTATTTGAATAATTGTGATATAATAATTTTGGGAGAAACATATTACCATGCTAAAGAGTAATAATGTGTGAGAGTTGCCAGCATAAAAAAACCACCCAGACAGATAAGCTATGCATCCACATGAAATCCTATGTTTCAGTTACAGTGTTCCAACTCTGTTCTATTAAATCTCATCCATATATCTATGCGAAGTTTACGTAAATGTATGGATGAGATTTAATAAAACATGATAGAAACATCGTAACCGAAAAAGGAGATCTAATCATATCCTTCATCTGTTGTTGATTGCCATTATCAATTATTAGTTATTTCTATGGGTTATTTCCAAAATTAATGGGTGGATTATAGGTCATAGATATAGGTAATGATCATGATTGGGCAATTCACCTGAGTGTCTTCAAAATTTTTATGCAAATGCCTAAATATCTGAAATCAAAACAGTATTAACAACACAACAACAACATAATAAAATCTTATTAGAAATGAAATGTAAAGAGGTCCAATGTAGGAAAGCTTACCTTTAAATACCTGACATCACAAAACTAATATTTTAATTTGATTATTGTAAGTCTTTGTCTCTTTGACAGTTAATTAAAATTTTAAAATATTTAATACTAAAAGTATCATTTTTTTTAATAAATTATATCTTGAATTAATAATTAATTAAATTATTGATTAATGGTTTTATACATAAATTACAATGTGTTTTGAGTTTATATTTTGTTATGCATATTGAGATGTATTGATTGTTAATTCGAAGAAAATGTGTTATTAAATAGAGTCAGGTTAATAATATGTTGTGAATAATCGGTGAAAATTGAGTAGCTTGTCTAGGATAGGCTACATTTGATAGTATTTGATTGAGAGGTTGTTTTGATATAAGCAAGTAGTGGTTAGGTATTTGTCCGTGGAGCAGATACCGAGACATCATAAGTTTTAGGGATGTCTTGTGTTGATGGTTAGGTATCGGAATAGTACCAGGATATCCTGTGTCGATGACTAGATACTGGAGTAGTACCGAGGTACCAAGAGAAATTGAGAAATTGAGTAATCTTGTGTCGATATTTATATATTTAATTACATTTCCACTTCATGAAAGATCACGATGAGAAGAGATGAGCTGGTAGATTATTGAATGTAAGTCTACTAGGTTAAGCAGGGCCCCGAAAATTTAGTTAATTAAGGGATAATTCATAAATGACATTTATATGTTAATATTTGTGTTAATTATTGTTTGGTAAAATTTTGAGATGTGTGTTAATTATTCGAATTAGAATGAGTAATGATGTGTGTCTTTGTATTATATGAATGTTTTAATCACTTGACTAAGTTTTATAATTATTTATTGATTATTTGATTTTAAGGGTACGTCGCCCCTTGCCATTATTTTTTCTAGGAGATGAAGTGATTGCCGATAACTCAGTGTACGAGACTAACAGAGTGGAGTTAGGTGAGGTCAGCATATTAATTGAGTACAATTATTTGATTGTATATATTTTTGAATGTGATGGTTTGTGTAATTGTATTATATGATTATTTTTGTGTTTGACAAATAATCCTCTTTTTTGAAACTAATAAAAAATTTGATGATTAATATTACATTGTGAGAACTATTTGAATAATTGTGATATAATAATTTTCGGAGTGTCACAGCCGGTTCAAACATACCACCATGCTACAGAGTCATAACGTGTGAGAGCTGCAAGCATGAAAAACCACCCAGACAGATAAGTCATGCATCCACATGAAATCTTCCGTTCCAATTACGATATTTCAATTATGTTTCATTAAATCTCATCTATATAAATGAAATTTAATAGAATATGATAAGAATATTGTAACCGAAATAGAAGATCTAATCTTGTCCTTCGTCTGATTTTACTTGCCATTTTCAATGATCAGTGATTTATATGGGTATTTCCAAAAATAATGGGTGGACGATAAGTCATGGATATAGGTAATGATCATGATTGGGTCAATTGACCTGAGTGTCTTCAAAATTTTTATGCAAATGCCTAAATATTAGAAATCAAAACAACATTAACATCACAACAACGACATAATAAAATCTTATTAGAAGTGAAATGGAAAGGGGTCCAATGTACGAAAGCTTACCTTTAAATACCTGACATCACAAAACTAATATTTTAATTTGATTAGTGTAATTCTTTGTCTCTTTGACAGTTAATTAAAATTTTAAAATATTTAACACTAAACAATATATTCTGTCAGTGTCAAATCTATCATCTTCATTATCAGTATTCTTATTTTCATACACTAAATGATGTATGAAAGATTTAATACTCGAGAGTACAGACAATGGTAGCTAATGCTTTAAAATGCATGGCCGGTGTTAGATTTTTTTAATTTGTTTTTAAGATAATTACCTAAACAATATATGCATTGACT
The DNA here is from genome assembly GCA_025629825.1 of Erythroxylum guanchezii. Classification (NCBI taxonomy): domain Eukaryota; kingdom Viridiplantae; phylum Streptophyta; class Magnoliopsida; order Malpighiales; family Erythroxylaceae; genus Erythroxylum; species Erythroxylum guanchezii. Next base: position 1,344 of record JAOTAX010049143.1, on the reverse strand, counting down.
TATAAATGAATTTGTCCCTTCCATGAACAATGATAACAACATTGAATAGAGTTAATACATAACTATATTTATAATAAATTGAAAATTTAAGCATTTGATTAATATTTTTAATAGTTAAAATTAGACAAAATTTAAAGTGTAACGTACTCTTTCGAAAATAAAAATGAAAAAAAATACAAGGAAAGAAAAATTGCACTCCATCTTACACACATTTTATAGTTTTAATGTTGTAATAAATTGACCAGTATTTTTATTTTTCAATGAATCCATTTTTCTATATGTTCTTTTGAAATTGAAGAATTTCAGATAATTTTAAAGCAGATTAATGGTTCAAAATTTTAAGAAAACACATAAATTTAGGAGCTATTTTTATTTTATATTCATTAAGTAAAAAAAATATAAAACATTTAGAATAATTGTCTATAACGCTCTTCATAAATATGATTAATTATTTTGAAACGAATTCTGATTTGTTTTTAAATTTTAATTATCATTTACTCCATGCTATAAAATAATATTAAATCAATTTTTATTTTTATTTTTATTTTATTCTATTTTGAAAATAATTAATTTGTTTATTTTTTCTTATTAGTAAGAGAATTGTAAATTTTATTATTTATATATCATTTTTTATAATTAAAATAATAGTAATATGTAATACTAATTAATTTATAGTAATTAATAATATATCAATTTATCTTTTATTAATAATCAATAACATATCTATTAAAAATTAAGTATTTCATTAAATTTTTATTTATTATACTATAATATCAACAAAAAAAGATTATAAATTCTCATTTTTATTTTTCGTTCGTTGTTTATATGTAAGTAGTAACAAATTTAATTAATTTTTAGTAGTAATATATTAAAACTACTAAAATTTTTATTTTAATATACAATAACATGCATAAGCTGTTTCATGAGTAGGCATGATCAGATGCTTTGCACCAATGATCTACTTGCGTTATATTTGTGGGTATTTTAGAGGCACGAGGCAGAGTGGTTCGTTTCTAGCGACAGTAAGACTTTCGCTTGCTTTCTCATCCATTCTCATCTCTTCCACCTTCACTCCACGAGGCAAATTCCAATCAAAACAACACAAGAGATTTGCTAGAGCAATCTGGATTATCACTGTTCCCATTCGTATTCCAGGACAAATTCTTCTACCAGCTCCAAATGGCAAGAACTCAAAGTTCTGTCCTCTGAAGTCCACGGAGCTGCCCTCAAATCTTTCAGGAATAAACTCTTCTGGGTCTTTCCAGTACTTGGGATCGCGCCCAATTGCCCAAGCGTTCACACGGATCAACGTCTTGGGATTGATATCATAACCATTGATTTTGC
>JAOTAX010049134.1:0-10466 GCA_025629825.1 Erythroxylum guanchezii | reverse complement strand
ATTCGTGCAGTAAGTTCAACCACATTATATCCGTACTAACATTATGTCATTTTGATAATTAAATTACATGACAACGTCACAGGAAGTATGAGGCATTGTTACAGGAGATTATGCCAAACAGCACACAAGATGAAGTCCATAATGAGGTTGGGAGGCACTTTGCTCGATGATTCGAGAGATATGTTAGTTTCCACTTACAAATTCAGTCCTTATTACATTATACACAACAAGTTTTGAACTTCGCCCATGTATTCATTGATATTTCAATCATTTCTTTATGTAGGCCCTAGAAAATCGATTAGAGAACAAGTACATTTCTGATCTTGCTAAGGGACCTTTGCGAACTGTGAAATCGTATCCGGTTTATTTCGTCAATGGCTACAAATATCAAACAGAAGCTCATGGTCATAGCATGGCAAAAATAAATTGTGGGGTTTCCATACAAGGAGAATTCATAGATTACTATGGTAAAATCGTTGAGATATTAGAGGTTGAGTACCCTGCATTGCCAATCAAGCGAACTGTGATATTCAAGTGTGATTGGTTTGACCCAACTCCAAATGTTGGAACAAAAGTCCATAACCGATACAATCTTGTTGAAATCAACTCACGCAGGAGATTGAAACATTTCGACCCTTTCATATTGGCTATGCAAGTGAAACAGGTCTGTTATGTCCCATTTCCCAGCATACAATGGGACAAGTTAGATTGGTTGGCAATGTGCAAAGTGAAACCCCGAGGTGTGTTTCAAGCGCGGGAAAAGGGAGATCAGAGAATTGGAAGTGAGGCGTTTCAGGAAGACGCTTATGTTATCAATGCAGCTGTGACATATGATAATCATGAACCTTTGCACGATCCATCACATGAATTTGTTGATATTCTATCTGGAGAGGAGGACGAAGGACAACGATCTGCAAAGGAGCCGGATTTTGATTCTTATTCTTCAGAAAGTGAAGATGATTGTAATTTAGAATTAAGATCTGACAGCGATTAATTTGTGTATGTACTGCAAGATTTAATTTCCTTTGACAAGTAATATCTGCTCAATCTTTACAAAATATTCTATCAAATGTTGATTTTTAATTCTTAGTTAGGGAATGTCGACTTAGAGTCTGGTACCTGATGGCCGTAATTCATTCCGTTGGGAGGAATGTGGTAAAATTGTCCCAGACGAAATCAGAAGGGATGCAGCAACAATATCCACTTCTTTACCGAATGATAGTTTGCCTTCCATGACCGATCTTCTACTTGAAGGTGTATAGTATCATACAACATCAATTTCCTTATTACATACATCTAAAATCAAACATTTGAAGTTGTTATATTAACATTTAATGGAATATGTTACATGTTTTAAGCTGTCATGAATCTCGAAGATGACACATATGCCGAACGAGGCGAGAGTAATGACACAACGATTGATGAAGGATTTCACAAATCAGTTGTTGTCAAAACGTTGTCAAATCCACAGAGCTCATCTGGAAATTCACGTACATAGTCGTATTTAGGATGGGTTCCATTATCCCATTTTAATATGACAACCTGTAAGTTCCTTCCTATTATGTTCTAGGTCAACCATTTCCGAACATTTCACCAAGCAACTTGGCAATAGCTGAAAAGCTGTTGCACGAAGGTATTCAAAACCAAACAGGTTCGGGAAGAACATATACTGTTTCCATTGGAGCGTTCGAACATGCGAGGAACCTTCTCGGAAATCCACCAATCAGAGAGTCATTTACCTTTACCGACTCGCATGTTACTTGGCATCCAACAAAAAAATAAAATCATTGTTATGTATCTCTGTGTGACATTTTCCGTGTGCTATGAACTCGTTATATTATTGTACTATGACTGTAACACTTATTCTCTTTACCAAATTCATAGTTATGCTATGAAATCTGTCATTTTGTGTTCCATTTACATATATTGTGTAAATATTTCATAGAGAATTCAGTAAGCAAATAATTCCAGGTCAAAAGATGGGACCAAAAAGACCACGTCATATGATGCGCCCCAGGTTCAGAGGCATGTTTAGAGGTACTTACTGTGAGGGTGGCCCATCGCAACCTCTAGTTGCAACTGAGTCACCAACACCACCTCTAGCCCCTACAGTTTGAGGAACAGGATCACCTGTGAGAGGAGATGCAGAACACTCCAACAGTCAACGATCTAGCAATACAGTTATGGAAGATGAAGGACATGAGATGCAACCCGGATCTGAGGGGCTCGATGACAGAAAGTATATAACAATATCCGATAAACAGTAAGTGTGATCACATGAAACACTGTATATGTTTAAAATCATATTGTTGTGTTAAATGATTGCTAGGATTATTACCTTATTTGTCCTCTGTATTAGGTTCATTCCTTCTGGACCCTGTTCAAGACAAATGACATCTACTTTTAAAGAGAGGATTGATCATGAGGGTTATGCATGGAAGAAGATCTCTGAGGCAACAAAGACATTTTACTTTCAGGAGTTTGAGGTACCATAAGGCATATATACATGTTTTCTTTTTGTTTTAACCATTCATAACATACATATAAATTGCTTATAAGTTTTAATGAATTTATTCCTTATATTCTCAGAAACATTTTTACAGGAGTTTTGAACTCGATGGGATAATACATAGTGTATGGGAGTCGTGAGCCCGTACACGTTATCGCGATTTTATTAATCAGATACACAACGCTGATGTACGACCCTCTTACATTTCTGAGTCCACATGGAGTCATTGGTTGGAGTACTGGAGATCACCTGAGGCAATGCGCATATCGGGCCGTAACTCCACCAACTGACGTGGTAGGGCAGGAGCAGACAATCTTCCCGTTCACACGGGAGGATCAATTATTCACCGCGAGCATGTAGAGAGACTTGTAAGTTTTTTTAATATTAAATTTATATTCTACATTTGTACTTTGCTATATTTGAATGTAAATTGATTTGTTAATGTTGTCATGAACATATATGTGTAGTATGCCTAGTGATCATGACTGTGTGGAGTAATATGCTTGTGCCATTTATGGCTGTGTTGAATAATTTGCTTTCTTAAATAGGGGGTAATATCATAAAAACAGCTGAAACTCTGTCAAAATAGTGGTAAATTCTAGTTCAACTTATTACTTTTCATTGTTCTGCAGGAAAAGTCTATGGGCGTTAGGCCTATACCCCATCAGTTATTCTTGCATACGCACACCAAGAAACATGACGGTGTGACATTCGTAAATAACCGATGTCGAGAACTTAATGTATGTTAATTTCATAGTTTAATATTCAGTTTTACTTTTAATTATAACTTACTAATTATAATATACGCATTGCCTCATAATAGGACCAAATACAACAAACAATTGGGCAACAGTTGCAAGATGAACAACTTGTTGATGAGACCCAGGTGTATTTTGATGCAGTGGGTGGCAGGGATAGTCGGGGAAGGATCTTTGGCCTAGGATCATGTGCCAACGCATTTTATTCGCAATCTTCTACTATGTTGACAACAGTAGCATCTAGTTTAGAGCCGACAACGCGACGTATCAATCAGCTTGAGGCCACAGTGAATATGTTGATGGAGGTAATAATTAAACTAAGAAATGACATAGATGAAATGAGAACGAAGGATACAGACTCACAACAGTAATGCTCAACAAGACAATAGGATTGTTGTAGTCATAAATTTGGTTTCCAATTATATACTATTAAATGTTACAATTTGTAGTTAAGAATGGTTTCCCTTTTTATGATCATTTAACTTTTTCTATAAACAAATTCAATGGGTTTAAAACTCCTAAACTTATGTTACGATAATTTATAATTTGTTAAAATTGGAATCAAATTTAACAACCAGATTTTCGGCAAATTGTCATTCAACTAGACATTAACAGAGATTTATAGGTGACTTTAGTGATCAAATAGGATCCACCTTTGAATTAAGCAATGAAGGCTATATTTGGTTAATACCAATCATTACCGACGGTACCGTCGGTGGTTTCCAACGAAACCGTCGGGACATTAAACATTTATCACTGACGGAACCGTCGGTACCTAAGCCAAACTACTCCGACGGTTCCGTCCAAAATTCTTCCGACGGTGCTGTCGAAAATTCTACTTTCACCTCCGACGATTCCATCGTAGGCATCTTCCCCCTATTTCGATGCTTCTCCTTTTCGGTCGGTAAAACATTACCGACCATATGATCTCAACGTCGGTAATTAATACCGACCGCACCGGTGCTGATGACGGTCTCTGTCGCCGCACTACATCGGCAAATAGCTTTACTGACTGAATATCCATCCTTTTCGTTGGTAAATTCCGTCAGTAATGCCTCTTTTTCTTGTAGTGGCTTAGTGAGGTCAAGCCACCCTCGATACTAATTTAGTTGGTTGACTAATAAATTAAGAAACCGTTTGGAGTGGTGGAAGACGTGTTAATGCAAGTGGACAAGTTCATTATCCATGTGGGACTTTGTTATTCTTGTTTTTGAAGAGGATAAGAACTATCCATTAGTTCTTGGATGACCTTTCATAAACACAGAAAAAGCATTGATTGATGTTCATGAAGGTAAATTAACACTTCAAATTGGTGAAGATCAACTGGAGTTCAATATGAATAAAGCCTTGAAGAATCCGAAAGAAAGAAGCACTTGCATAAAAATTGACATTACGGATTAAAGTATTCAAGAGCAAGTAGAAAGATGTTTTAAAGAGGTTAAATCAGTAAAATTTAAGACAGATAATGAAGCTAAGAAGGTGAATGAAGCTGAATCTGAGGAAGATGATGAGATAAAGGAGTCGGGTGGTAGAAATTGTTAAGAAGCAAATGAAGGCCATAGGATAGAAAATATCTGACATTCGAGGTATAATCCCAAATGTTTGTATGCATAGGATAAACCTCGAAGAAGGGAGCAAAGTAATGAGGGAATGACAACGTAGGTTGAACCCTCATATGAAAGAAGTGGTCAAGAAGGAAGTAGTGAGGCTCTTAAATGTGAGTATCATATACCCTATATTCGATAGCAAATGGGTTAGCCTAGTACCATGCATACCGAAGAAGGGCAGAATGATCATTATGGAGAGTGAAAGTGGGGAGTTGATTTTGATAAGAGTAGTCACAGGATGGAGAGTTTGTAGATTTGTGTAAAAACAAATGCATTTTGGATTATTACATTTCAGAGGCGCATGATCTTTATCTTTGCGGATATGATCGAGGACATAATGAAAGTTTTTATGAATGATTTTTCAATCGTTAGAGACTCTTTTGAGCAGTGCCTAACTAATTGGACAGAGTATCCCAAAGATGTGAAGAATCACATTTAGTGTTAAATTGGGATAAGTGTCACTTTATGGTGCATGAGGGGATAGGGCTAGGGCATAAAATTTTGCACCAAGGAATTGAAGTGGACAGAGAAAAAATAAAGGTCATTAAAAAGCTCCTGCCTCCCATCAATATCAAAGGCGTGCAAGTGTAGCAACCCATTCTCGTAGGACACATACCCGACATCCATGGTGATATTCGAGTACCTACCCCACAAGGGTGGCATACTAAAACAATCATTCAGTCAAAAGTCATACAAATTTGTGTTTCATAAAACAATGTATACATATGTGGAAATCATTAATCAAATCGGGCCCACTTTATTTAAAAACATTTCCATTCACAAGTGTTACAATAGTCACTTGGACCCATTTCAGATACAAAATACTTGCAATCATAATGTCCTTTCATTACAAAATCATTCACATACACTTTGTAGGATTCTTGTAGAACATAACTCAAGAAACAAAATCATTGAAGACATATGCAGGTGCAAACTGATCCTGGCCCCTAATCCATATCTGATCTTAGTGGCTATACTCCATTGAGCGTAACTGAATAATTCCTCGGAACCTAAGTCCGGCATTCAACTTTCATTGAGAATACAAATATCATTTAGAATTTCACAACAATTCAAAACACTTCCGATACATATCTATATTTCAAACTCCTTGAACTTTAAGTTCGGAATTCATATCAAATCACAAATGGTTCATAATTGGAAATCAAGCAAATTCAATCAATCCTAGGAAAGTCATCTAGGTTGACTTACAGTACGCTTCAATATGCTATAGACTGGATGGACCAGCAATGTCTGACTAGTATCCAATGTGCTTCTCTATAACGTACAAAACAAATTTACAAATATCACACTTTTGCACAATTGTATAAGTATTCCTTTATGCACATCTACTTATATAAAATATGCACTATGCATGTTCAATGACAATCCCGGGTATCTTATTGTGATCTTGTCACCTTATCATTCAGATATCAAAACCCTCATTACTACCATTTGTACTTATAATTTGGATTATAATAAAACAATATGAAAACAATTTCATAACCTAATTGACCACTTCAGATTTTTCTAACATACTTAAGGCTAGAATTGTGAATTATCAGAAATTAGGAAAATGCATATCATGCTTAAGCTAATTATGACATGCACATTTTTGCACATTAAAATAATTGTACATGCATTCATGACATTTTTCAGGTAAAATTGATCTATAAATGGGAACTATGGATTTTATTGTTTTGAAACATTAAATTGGAGTGTATTAAATATGATTTCGTAATTTTGGTATATTTCGAGTATTTTGGAAATTTGAAGTATTTTTAGAATAAGCAAAATGTTGACTTTGGACTAATTATATCGTGGCACATGATAGCTCATAAATGTGACAAATGGCTCACATGCATAATGACATATGGCAGTCTTATTTGGGAGACACGTGTATTTCATGCAAAGAATACACATAGCTAAGTGTTTAGTAAAGAAAGGTTTCCGAACATCGTTTGTTCTTCACTATAATCACCGAAAGCACCAAGTTGTTTTTGTTGTAAAATTGGTATTTGATTCTTACATCAAAGTAAGAATTTCAATCTTTTGAGAGGGTGTTTGCTTTGTTATTCACGTCGGTTCCATCCACCGAAATCTAAATTTGCTGGAATTTAGCTAACTCAAGTATGTTGAGTTTAAGGTTTGTGATATTTAGATGATGCTTGAATTGGTTATGATACATGGTGTAAACTAAAAATGATATAGATATTCATGAAAGCTGATGTATAAAAATATACTTTGTTTTCTACTATGACATACACATAAGGTTTGTTTTTCACTGTACATGCATGAATCTGCTGAGTATTGATAGAAATGAATTTAAGTGAGTTTAATGAAATGAAATGAAGAGTTAGTGAGGTTATGGTATAGAGTTGATAAATTGCTTTGTTGTAAAAATGGAAAAATGCATTGGCTGAAAGTAGAAAGAGAAACAAAATGCAGAAAATGAATAAGAATAAACATGAGGTTCATCATGGTTTATGTATGAACCTTGGATTTTTTATTTGTTTTGTGTTTTGGAGCTGAAATAAAGATAGAAAAGATGATTCATGTATCGATGTTTTAGCTGGAAAGTATAAGAATAAACATGAGGAATGCAGAAAATTGAGAAATTACAGTAGAGAGAGAAAGTGAATATGAAGTTTCGGATTTTTGGTGTTTGAATGGTAAACTTGAATATAATTTGTTTAGAGATTGTTTTGGGTATAGAAATGCATAATAGACGTTGTAGGAATGTGAAATCTGGAAATAAAACTTGGAAAAATTGGGATGACGAGTCTTCTGTGAAAGTTCGCTATGGACAACTCTCTTTGGTTCGTCGCGGCCAACTCTTTTTAGTTCGCATTTTTGAGAATTGCCAAGAAATTTTTGTTTTTGGAAAAGTTCGTCGAGGCCAACTTCCTTAGTTCACCACAGCGAAGTCTTGTCCTGTACAGTTTGAGCATGATTTGGTATTTTGACCATGTCTTACTCTATAGTTATCCAAATGGGATGATTTTTGATTTAGAGTAAACTAGAAAGATAGGGATACAAATTGTCTGAAGAAAACCAGTTTTAATTTTGTCTCTAGGAATTTCAATTTCTGATTGGAAGTTGAGATAAGAATTCTATTGAAGCCAACTTTTGAGAATTCTCGAGAAATTTTTGTTTCTGGAAAAGTTCGCCGTGACCAACTTCCTTAGTTTGCCACGATGAAGTCTTGTCCTGTACAACTTGAACATGTTTCGGTATTTTGATCATATCTTATTTTGTAGCTATCCAAATGGGGTGATTTTTTGATTTAGAGTAGAGACATAGGGATACAACTTCTCTGAAGAAAACTACTTTTAATTCTATCTTTAAAAATTTCCATTTCTGATTGGAAGTTGAGATAAGAACTCTGTTGAAGCTTAAGAACAGTCTAAAATCTTTTGAGTATAACTTTCAGTATACTAATCCAAATTGAATGATTTGGGTCTCATTAGAAACTTAAGACACTGAAGAACAACTTTCTAGAAGGAAGTGTTGCCTAATTTTGTCATTTACCTCATCAGATTAATTATGCAAAGTTGACCTATAAGTATGTTAGAAACATCTAAAGTGGTCAATTTGGTTATGAAATTGTTTTCAAATTATTTTATTATGATCCAAATTATAAGTACAAATGGTATTAATGAGCGTTTTGATATCTGAATGATATGGAGACAAGATCACAATAAGATACCCGGGATTGCCATTGAACATGCATAGTGCATATTTTATATAAGTAGATGTGCATAAAGGAATACTTATACAATTGTGCAAAAGTGTGATATTTGTAAATGTATTTTGTATATTATAGAGAAGCACATTAGACACTAGTCAGGCATTGTCAGTCTGTCCAGTCAATAGCATATTGGATCATTGCTAGTCTGTCCAGTCAATAACATATTGGAGCGTACTATGAGTCAACCTAGATGACTTTCCTAGGACTGATTGAATTTGCTTGACTTCTAATTATGAACTATTTGTGATTTGATATAAATTACGGACTTAAAATCCGTGGAGTTTGATATAGATATGTATTGGAAGTGTTCTGAATTGTTGTAAAATTCTAAATGATATTTGTATTCTTAACGAAAGTTGAATGTCGGACTTAGGTCCGATGACTATGAGATTCTGACTGTGCATTATATGTGACTATTATATATGACATATTCGGTATTTGATGCATTTCATAAAATGCATGCTTAGATAAAGGCATTGTAATCGGAGTAGTTAGTATGAAAGCGCTTGCATGTAGAGCTTTGCTCTGTGAATTTTGTTTGCATATAGAGCTATGCTCCATGATATATGTTTTGGACTGAGCATAATGGGCTAGTAATTGTATGTGTATGTGAAAGGTACTTGGTTACAACAATAATAACGAATCTGGAGTCCATATGCATATGCATTTGTAATTGTATATGTATATCTGTTCTGATTCGCAATGATTATATGATGTGCCATGATAGTGTGTGTATTTGGAATATACATGTTCTGAACAAATATTTGTGAAATATGTGATTTGTGTTGTGTATGTGATCCGGTGAAATCATCAATGATGGTTCACTTAATGAGTTCCCAAAACTCATAAAAAATTGCAATGTGGCTTTTCAGGTTCCAAGGAATTGTTCAATTAGGCTCAATGGAGTATAGCCACTGAGATCAGATATGGATTAGGGGTCGAGATCAGTTTGCAAATGCATATGTTTTCAATGATTTTGTTTTTTGAGTTATGTTCCACAAGAATTGTACAAAGTGTATGTGAATGAATTGGTAATGAAAGGGCATTATGATTGCAAGTATTTTGTATCTAAAATGGGTCAAAGTGACTATTATAACACTTGTGAATGGAAATGTTTTTAAATAAAGTGGGCTCGATTTAATTAAAGATTTCCGCATACGTGTACATTGTTTTATGAAACACAAATTTGTATGACTTTTGACTGAATGATTGTTCTAGTACACCACCCTTGCGGGGTACGTACTCGGATATCACTATGGATGTCGGGTATGTGTCCTACGAGAGTGGGGTGCTACATTTTGGTATTAGAGCCAGATTTAGTGTCTTATATGGGCAGTTTTTGACATATGTATCAAGTTATATGCATTTTAGTCATGTCGTAGCAGGTAGTAGCAATTAATCCCTAGTATGAGTTGCATTTATATGTATGATATGAGCCACATAAATGAGCATTGTTAAGTATTCAAATTGGTTGAAGTAGTGGGAAGAATGATGATCTGTCTGAATATGAGAAAATGAAATTTGTGGATATTTAGAAATGGGAAATAGTATATGGTTAGATATGAAAAATAATGATGTAATGCATTTGTATTGGTGGATGTATTTGTTAAGTCAAAATGACTTTAAGTGTTTAATAGTTTTGATGACAAACAAAAAGAGCTTAAGTGAAAAAGCAGACGGAAGCTTAAGTGAAAAAGCAGACAGAAGCCTAAGTGAAAAAAACAGACGGAAGCTTAGAGAAAAGCAGACGAAACAAAAATCAGACGGAAGCTTTAGAGAAAAGCAGACAGAACAAAAATCAGACGGAAGCTTTAAAGAAAAGCAGACGGAACAAAAATCAGACG
>JAOTAX010049094.1:0-10468 GCA_025629825.1 Erythroxylum guanchezii | reverse complement strand
ATCTTTGTTTGTCGTTGATAATAGGAACCTTTTCCTTTAGATTTGATTCTAGATAGTTTAATTTCAAACTTGTCCATAGTATAGTTTTTAATTTTCCTTTGCATAGAATACATTTAGAAAACACAAACAAAAGCATACTGTCACAGTTGGATTTTTCATACTTAGCAGCCTTCATACATACCCACCTACATACATACTCTTATACTCCATACACTCGCATCATTCACATTTCACCTTTTATTGATTTTGTATGCTTGTGAATCAATTTTCTTACAATTTCTTTCATTTTAATTGTTTTTATTTATGTCCCGGAGAGCTAGACTTGTTCCTTTTCAACCTGAGATTGAGAGACATTTAAGGAAGATTAGAAAAGAAAGTAAAGAACAAGAGAGTAAAAGAGTAATCATAGAAGAGGAGTCGAATCAGCCAACTAGTGAGAGTGAGTCGAGAGAGAGAGTGATCATGGCCGAGAATCCCGCTTTTATGCAAAATCCTAACTTTCATGCAAACCAACCTAGAAATGGTGATAATGGAGGCAATGGAAAGCATGAGAGAGTTGGAGAGAACAATGGGAATCAAAGATGTAGAACTATTAGGGAGGTGACAACTTCTGATGTGAACTATGACCCATTTATTACTTCTTGCCCTAATTTTGATGTCAAGTTTAAAGTAAAAGTCTTATTGATTAATTCCCTTCCTAAATTTCATGGTTTGGCAGGTGAGGATCCCTACATGCACCTACAATCCTTGTCTATGATTTGTCAGAGTATGAAGCCAGTGGGAGTGTCATTAAACCAAGTTCTATGGAAGGTTTTTCATTTTTCCTTGGAAGGAAAGGCACAGGAGTGGTACATGAGCCTCCCAAGGCATGTGGCGAATGCCTATCATAGTTGGAGCAATTTGAGGAAGGTTTTCTTGGAAAAGTATTCTCCAGCCTCTAGGGCTTCATCGATGAGGAAGGAAATCTATTCAGCAAGGCAAGATGAGTCTCTTTATGATTATTGGAATCGCTTCTATGACCTACTGTCTAGATGCCCCCATCACCAGATACCTGATGAGTAGTTAGTGCAGTACTTTTATGATGGGTTGAAGAGTCAAGATAAGGGTATGTTGGACGCGACATCGGGAGGATCTTTAATTAATCTTACGACTTCGGAGGCATGGGATTTAATAAAGAAGATGGCTCTGAATCATCAACAAGATAGTGTAAGAGATTCCAAAGGAGTGCAGCTTCAACAACTCAAGCTAAGAGAATGGAAAGTTTAGAGTCAAAGGTGGACTCTTTGGAAAATAGAATCACATCACAATTGCTGAATTGAAGAACCTGAATGTGCAATGCTCACCCTCTTCTTTGGATCTTACCGCACCCAGTTGTGACACTTGTGGCTCGGTTATGCACATATCTAATGTATGCCCAGGATGGTATGAGGAGGTGTCTGCAGTATATCCAGGGAGGACCAACTAGAAATGGGACCCTTACTCCAACACTTACAAAGAGGGATGGAAGGCTAATCACAAATTTAGTTGGAGGAATGAAAAGTGTAAAGCTCAAAACAGATTTCAGCAAGGGGGAGGAGCTGGACCATCCACTAACCAGTTCCCCAACCAACAACAAGCTCTGATTGCCCCAACCAAAGAGGACACCAATCAATTGCCACAAAACATGACCACTTTGATAAAGGAAGAGAGGAATTCTAACACCAATCAATTCAATGCACTAGCTACTCTCATCCAGCAAGATTCCTTTAAGACAATTGCTCGGTTCAATGCTTTAGAGAAGAGAATGGAGCAATGGGAAACAAAGGCAAAAAATATAAAATCATATGTGACCCAATTATCCAACAATTTGAGCGAGAACCAAGCAAGAAACAGTGGAACAATTCCTTCTAACACGGTAATGAATCCAAAAAGTCTGAATGCAATTGCCTTGCGAAGTGGGAAACAAGTGAGGTTTGATACTCAAGAAGGGGAAGCATGTGATGAGTAAATTGAGAGTGAAAAAGCACCTTTACCGAAGGAAAGAGTCAAGAAATCTGAGAGTGTCAAGGAAGAGACCTTTTTGAAAGAAAGAAAGTCTGCATCCAAGGACAAAGGAGCTACTTCAGAAAGCTCCAAGGACAAAGCTGAGCATAAGGAATCAAGGAAGCATGAAGCCAAAGGTAAGGAGGTAAATCTTCAAGACCTTGCTTTTCCAAATTCATATTTAATGAACAAGCGTATGACTGAGATTAAGCATGAAAAAGATATCATTGATTTGTTTAGAAAAGTTGAGGTAAATGTTCCCTTACTTGATTTAGTGAAAAGAGTTCTGGCCTACACTAAATACCTTAAGGACTTGTGCACAAACAAGAGGAAGTTTAGGCCTAATGAGAGGGTCCAAGAGAGTTCGAATGTGTCTGCCCTGTTTAAACCTCAGATACCTGTCAAGTGTCAAGACCTTGGATCTTTTACCATTCCATGCACTACAGGGAAAGTCACCATAGGAAGAGCCTTGCTAGATCTGGGGGCGACAATTAATGTGATGCCCAAGTCTGTCTATCAATCATTAGGGGTTAAGAGTTTACAACCCACATATGTTGTATTACAATTGGTTGATAGATCATTTAGGCATCCAGTGGGGATAATTGAGGACATCCTAGTTCAGGTAAAAGGTTTGGTATTTCCTGTTGGTTTTTATATACTTGACATGTCTTCTGAAGTTGTGCAGGATACTTCCTTAATTCTCGGGCGACCATTCTTAAGAACAACCAGTACGATGATCAGCATGAAAGAAGGTAAGATCACCATGGAGGTAGGCGATCAACAGGTAAGCTTCAATATGTATGAAGCTATGAAGCACCCCCATGAGGACTATTCGCTTTTAGAGGTTAACATGATGAACTCTGCTGTAAATGATGCCCACCATAAATATGAATTGCAAAAGGATTCTGCCGATTTTGGATTACCTTCACTTGATCTTGGGGAAAGTTTTTCTGTCCAGGTTTCAGGGAAGCAGGATGGATTGGACACAGCTGATTACTGGGAGACGAATTCCATGCCAAAAGAAAAGGGGAGTGATCTCTTCTCTCTTGAACTTCATAAATTGATTCCTTTTGTTGTACATCCTCCTGTCCTAGAGTTGAAACCCCTACCAGCTACCTTAAAGTATGCCTTCCTTGAGTCTGATGAGCGTTTACCTATCATAATTGCCGATACCTTGTCACCCACTGAAAAACAAAGTTTCCTTCATGTTTTGAAGAAACATAAGAGGGCTATAGGGTGGATGTTAGCAGATATATCAGGAATTAGCCCAGCTATTTGCACACACAGGATCTTATTGAGTGAGGGTTCTAAATCTGTGAGGCAACCTCAGAGGAGAATAAACCCACTTATCCTAGATGTGGTTAAGAAAGAAATCACAAAATTACTGAGTGCGGGGATCATATACCCCATTTCTAACAGTGATTGGGTTAGCCTGGTATATGTAGTGTCGAAAAAGAGTGGGATGACAGTGATCAAGAATGATAGAGATGAGCTTATTCCTACCAGAGTGCAGAATTCGTGGCGAGTGTGTACAGATTATAGACGAGTAAATGATGCCACAGGAAAAGACCATTTTCCCCTTCCATTTATTGACCAAATGCTTGAAAGGCTTGCAGACAAATCACATTATTGTTTTTTTTAATGGTTTCTCTGGGTACTTTCAAGTACCTATTGCATCAGAAGACCAAGATAAAACCACCTTTACATGTCCCTTTGCCACCTTTGCATATCGAAGGGTGCCTTTTGGTTTATGTGATGCCCCAGGAACCTTTCAACATTGTGTGATGGCCATTTTCTGTGAATTTTTAAAAGAATGCATGGAAGTTTTTATGGATGATTTCACAGTCTACAGTGATTCTTTTGATGCTTGCTTATTGAGTCTTACAAAAGTTTTACAAAGATGCATTGAAAACAATTTGATTTTGAACTTCAAAAAATGTCATTTCATGGTCAATGAAGGTATAGTGTTGGGTCATTTAATTTCTAGCAAGGGGATTGAAGTTGATAAAGCTAAGATTGATGTTATATCTTCTCTGCCTTATCCTGTCTGTATGCAAGATATAAGATCATTTTTGGGCGATGCAGGATTTTACAGGCGGTTCATAAAAGATTTTAGCAAAATTGCCTTACCTCTCTCCAAGCTTTTGCAAAAAGATGAAAAATTTGAGTTTGATGATTCTTGCAGAAATGCCTTTGACACAATAAAATCAAAACTCATTTCACCACCCATTTTAATTGCTCCTGATTGGAACCTATCTTTCGAGCTTTCATGTGACGCTTCTAATTGTGCTATAGGGGCTATATTGGTCCAATGAGAGGAGAAACTGGCAATAGTTATCGCTTATGCCTCGAAAACACTAGATCCAACTCAGATCAACTAGACAACAACTGAAAAAGAGGTGTTTGCAGTAGTTTTCGCTTTAGAAAAATTTAGAAAATATCTATTAAACTCTCATGTAATCAGTTTTACTGATCATGCAGTAATTCAATATCTCCTCAAGAAACCACAGTCGAAGCCTAGACTGATATGGTGGACATTGCTTCTCCAAGAATTTGATATTGAGATAAAGGATCGAGCTGGGGCGACAAATCATGTAGCTAACCATTTAAGCAGACTGCCCGACGATACACAGGGAGTAGACTCTTTTGAGTTAACTATTGATTCTTTTCCTAATTCAGTCCTATGTGCTTCAATTTTCAAAGAACCTTGGTATGCACATATTGTCAATTATCTTATGATTGGACTGACTCACCCTTTTATGTCTCAAGCACAAGCTCAAAAACTGAAAAGTGAAGCATGACATTACATTTGGGATGACCCTCATCTATGGAGAATGTGTAGTGACCAGGTAATCCGAAAATGTGTGCCTCATGAGGAATTTGACGCTATAATTTCAGCTTATCATTCAATGGTTTGTGGTGGGCATTTCAGTGCAAGGAGAACATCTAGGAAAATTCTAGATTCTGGTTTTTATTGGCCTACCCTTTTTAAAGATTCATTCAACTTTTGTCAGTCATGCGACAAATGTCAACACTTTGGGGGGTTAGGAAAACGACATGAAATGCCATAGCAACCTCTACTATTGTGCAAAATCTTTGATGTTTGGGGAATTGATTTCATAGGACCCTTTCCCCCATCTTTTGGCTACGTGTATATCCTTTTAGCCATTGACTATATGTCCAAATGGATAGAGGCTATTCCTACTAGAAAAGATGATGCCCAAGTAGTATCCAAAATCCTTAAGTTCAATATTTTTTGCCGATTTGGGATTCCTAAAGCTGTGGTTAGTGATCGGGGGACACATTTTTGTAATAGAATCATTAGTAATTTGTTTTCCAAATTTGGATTCACTCACAAAACCTCCATTGCATACCATCATCAAACCAATGGTCAAGCTGAAATTTCGAACAGAGAGGTGAAGTACATATTGGAGAAAATAGTCAAACCATCAAAGAAAGATTGGAGCCTTCACCTCGAAGAAGCACTATGGTTTTATTGCACAGTTTACAAATCTCCAATCGGCATGTCCCCTTACCGGTTGATCTTCAGAAAAGCTTGCCATTTTCCTGTAGAGTTGGAGCATAAAGCTTATTGGACAGTTAAGCAATGCAACATGGACTTGGAGTCTTTCGGCACGGAGCGGAAGCTGCAACTGCAAGAACTAGAGGAGATAAGGCTAGAGGCATGTGAACATTCACGCCTCTACAAAGAAAAGACAAAGCTGATGGATGATAAAATTCTTCAGAGGAAGAGTTTCAAGGAAGGGGACAAAGTCCTGTTATTCAAGGCTCGTTTCACCTTTAAGCATGGGAAATTAAATTCTCGTTGGACTGGATCGTATTTAGTCACTAAAGTGCATAATTTTGGCATGGTAGAGCTTGTACATGAAACAACTAGCGCACAACTTAAAGTTAATGGACACCTCTGGAAGCTCTATCATGAGAACTAAAAATCGCCATAAATATCAGGTACTTTCTCTCCTTCACTTGTTTATTTATTTTTGATACCTGCCAAGTGGGGGAGAGCACCATTGCAGTAAGTAGCTAGCTGTCTTTTACTTTCTTTAGTAGCATCACATTCGAGTAAATTTTCCTTTTATTTGTTCATGCCACTACTCTTCCCCTCCTATTTTGTTCCCTTTGTAACTCTATTAAATTTATTTTTCATTGAGGACAATGTGTTCTTTAAGTGTGGGGGAGCTTTTTCCCATCTCCATTTTGGGCCACATATATGTTTGTGCTTGTCAATTATGCATACTATTAAAATTTTTTAACTTGGTGTTTATGGAATTGAGTTTCTGCCATTTCTCACTGTGGCGAGCTTCATTCTTCGCCGCGGCCATGATCGCATGACACGTTCACCGTGGCGTCACATTATATATATATATATATATATATATATATATAATGTCCCTCAATTTAAAATTCTCCCTCATTCGACTTTTGCCACTTTTGTTTGTCAAAGAATTTATAAGTTTCAAAGTGATTCTTGAGTTTTTGAAAATACTTACCATTCTTTAAATGATAGTCAGATTTGGAAAATTTTCTTTTCGATGTTTTCAACACAAAGTAAGTGAAGGCATGCTAATTAAGTGGCACTTTACGTTTTTAAGACTTGAGACTGTTCATGGAGATGTTACCCTTGTTGGAAGGATATTTGGGCCTAATTATTTTTAATTCTTGTGTGCATCTGCTTATCTCATATCTCCCTAGAACTTGTTTCAATTCTTAATCAAAGCTTTATGAACTAGAATTTTGATGACATGATAGAGGTATTCTTTCTAAACCTTTTGACCAAACACAATCCCATTGACACTTATCCATTGCTAGCCCCTTGAGCCATTATCTTTAAGTACATGCATGCATCTTTATATGGTGGCAATAGATTCTTTTGAATTTTCTTCTGAAAAAAAAAGGGGTGTGTTCTTAAAGAAAGAAAAAGAATAACAAAGAAGAGGCAACAAATATATTTCTCTGTGTACGTGTTATATATGTATGTGTTATATCTGTGTTGTCAAAAAAATTCATCATTTGTGTAATTATAGTCTTACTATTGACATCTATCTCATAATTATAATGCATGTACTCATACTTTTTTTTCCTTCGTCCATTCCATCCACTTCATATAGCCTTCCATGCATTACAACCTTGAAAAGTCCTCTTGATTTTCAAAATTATAGTTCTTGCAATAGAGAAATAGGACTGTCACAAGCTTATGGTAGAGAATGGGCTAATCAGATTTTAGAGTGAAAATCTCCCTAAACATAAGTGAGATGAGAGCAAACAAATTGACTTGAGTGAAATTTCTCTTGTTCAATCTTATAGATTAAACTCTTTAGTGTTTATTTTCTTGGCACTATTTCAATCTGCTTTGATTGATTTATGAGAAAGTGATTTTTGCCAATTTCTTATTATTGTTTTAATCATGGTCAGAATTTTTCTTTTACACTTACGTCTCTTTGACTCTTATAAACTTTGTCTAGGAGTATACAGGTCTAAGTGTGGGAGAATTTGATTGAGCCCAAGTTTATTATCTAAATTGGCAACACTTTCATAGCCTTCACTATGCTTTTTGACTTCTAAATCTTGATTTTATGCTTAATTCAATCCTTGAGTATGTGCTTTTATTTTTATGCAATTTGATAGTAAAAATTGTCATAATTGGTACTAATTGCATTCCTTGATTTTTCTAAGAACAATTGAGACTGCAAATTGCTATTTTGATTGTAGGAACCTCAAGGAGAAGGGAGTAGATGCGCTGAATTGAAGTTAACAGAAGAACAAACCTTTCGGAAAAAGTTCACCATAGCGAGCCCATCTGTCGCCGCGGCGAAGAGCGAGGAATCTAACCTTCACCATGGCGAAGATTACTTCTTTCGTCCTGGCGAAGGATCCAGAAAATGCAAAAAAGTTTTCGAGAAAAGTACGCCGTAATAAGCCTGTCTTTTGCTACAGCGAAACGTCAAAAAACCAAACCATATTTAGAAAAATCTCTCACTGTTCCAACCCGACCCAAGACCCAAAATTTAAAATCATGACAAATTAGGTTATGAGGAGGGGTTTTTTCACAGAAGGGAGAGCCGACACTCATATACACTCTCGACTTTCATCCTTCAGCCATATTTTTTGACGCTTCGTCGTCGCTCTTATCAATTTATCACTGCTGCCATAAATGCTAGGGGTATGTCTATAACTGTGAGTGCTCTTGGAGTGATGCTTGGCTAGGCACCATTTCCTCTTGAAGATGTAGTGATGGCTTGAGTTTATGGGCTTCAAAAGGGGGGTAGTTCATTAGTGTTTGACTATATTGTTATGAATTTCTGAGTTAGGATTTATGCTTTGTAGTTGGATTTTATTGATTAGATTTTAATCAAGTTTTGAACTATACATTGTGTTATAGATTGGTCGATGTAGAATATTGAGCTTTAATATATGAAGTTTCATATATGTCTTTTTAGTGATTGTGTTAATCTTCTTTTATCTACTTAGTTGTGTTAGATATTGAGATTATACTTGATCCAATTTGGCCACTTGCATTAACTTGTCCATTACACATACTAAGATGCATTCAATAAGGTTTTAAGAAATGGAGTTCATTGATTAAAACCTTGGACTTAAAGAGTTCTTTAAGGTTTATCATTCGAAAACTTAGTGGATTTCACTCCCGAAAGATATGTTTTGGACCATGATAGCTAAAGCTCGATTTCAAGAGGATTTTATCATATTTGATCATTGTTTAAGTTTTCACTTTTCATTTCCCAAAAATCCAAAAATACCTTTTTATACATTTTTCTTTCTTTAATTTCAATTTTGTTAATTTTTACCAATGATTCAACCCCCCCTTTTTATCAACTTAGTTTGCATTTTTGACAATTATGTTAGCTTAGATCTTTTGCGCTAGGTTCCGATCAAGTGAGATGACCCGAGGTTGCATACTATATTGCAATCCTTGGAATTAAATTTTTGATTCAGTTTCGAAGGGATCACTCTAAAGATCAAACAAGAGCGGATCATGGCCTGATTGACTAAATCGGCCCACTTCTTACCAATGAGAGAGAATAACTCAGTTGATCAGTTAGCCTAGAGATATGTGAATGAGGTGGTAAGATTGCATGGGTTTCTAGTGTCCATAGCATCAGATAGGGATCCCAGAATTACTTCGAGGTTTTGGAGGAGCTTGCAGTCTGCTATGGGTACTAAGTTGAACTTCAGTATAGCATTTCATCCTTAGACAGATAGACAGAGTGAGAGGACAATCAAGACTGTTGAGGATACACTCAGGGCTTGTGTATTAGAGTTTAGGGGAGCTTGGGATCAATATATAGCGTTAATAGAGTTTGACTATAATAATCAATATCACAGTAGTATCGGAATGGCACTGTATGAGGCATTGTATGGTAGAAAATGTCGTTCACTATTGTATTGGGATGAAGAGGGCTTAAGCATGGTTGAAGGCCCAGAGTTGATACATGAAACAGTGGATAAGATAAAGTTGAGAGCAATTGATACTGCAAACTACCATTGTTCATTGTAGGAAACTCAAGGAGAAGGGACTCAAGAAGAAGATGTAAA
The DNA here is from genome assembly GCA_025629825.1 of Erythroxylum guanchezii. Classification (NCBI taxonomy): domain Eukaryota; kingdom Viridiplantae; phylum Streptophyta; class Magnoliopsida; order Malpighiales; family Erythroxylaceae; genus Erythroxylum; species Erythroxylum guanchezii. Next base: position 874 of record JAOTAX010049094.1, on the reverse strand, counting down.
GTCAAAGAAGGCTGAAGTGAAGTCAGCAAAAGAACAGGCGTAACAGAAGTTCACCATGGCGAAGTAGATCTATCGCTGCGGTGAAATACAAAGGAATCCAGGCTAAATTTTTGGGAAAAGTTCACCGCGGCGAAGGATCCAGCAATGAAGCAAAACCTTTTGGGAAAAGTACGTCGCGACGAACCTTCGAAAACCCAAACCATTTTTGAAAAAATCACCCACTGTGCTACCTGATCCAATCATCCTTCGTTTAAAAACCTACTAAATTAGGTTAAGAGCAGCCGAGTTATAGAGAGACAGAGGAGACACAACATCAAGAACATTCACCTCACTCGGCTCTCTCACTCAACTTTGACCATCATCCATCACCTCTCTTGTACTTTTTTTATCGTCAATTCTTTCATCATCAGTTGCTTCCATGGATGCTTTTGGTGGGTTTCCGGTTGCTAGCTCTTCTGAAGCAATGCTTGGCTAAGCATCTTTTTCCTCTTGAAGATGTAGCAATGACTTGAGTACAATGGGCTTCAAAGGGGAGTAGTTACTTATGTTTAGCTACATTGTTATGAACTCCTTAGTTAGGGTTTATGCTTCGTAGTTGGACTTTCTTGATTATAGTTTAATTAAGTATTGAACAATTTATTAAGTTATTGGGTTTGATGATGTAGAACTTAGAGCTTAAATATATGAAGTTTCATATATACGTTTTTGTGATTTTGTTGATTCTTTTTTATCTACCTAGTTGCATTTGATATTGAGATAATGTTAGATCCCATATTGACCACTTGCATTAACTTACCCATTGCACACATTAAGATGCATTCAACAAGGTTTTAAGAAATGGAGTTCATTGATTAAAACCTTGGACTTAAAGAGT
>JAOTAX010049085.1:0-10468 GCA_025629825.1 Erythroxylum guanchezii | reverse complement strand
TTTAATTATTTACACTTAGCGATTATTGACATAAAATGCTTAAGATACTCACTTTAATTCATATATGATTTTAGGTAGAATTTGGAAGCAAATAAATTAAAGTGAGTCGAAAGTTTTGCATTTGGGTTATCTTTCTAAAGATCAATTTTTACCCGTCTTCATGGAGTAAGAAGAAGAAAATTAAAAGACAAGAAAAATGTAACATGAAGAAAACGAAAAATTTTAATGCAATCAGCTGGGAAAAAAATAAAACGACAACGCATGTTGGAAGCCACTGCCAAAACGCTGCACATGTTGAAGGATTTAAAAGCAAAATGCAGCGTGGAATAGTGAACAACAGCTGAGGTTTTAAAGGGTAAGGCAATGTTTATTTGTGAAATCAATTAACAGTAGATGAATAAAAACGCAGAAGAGGACAGGTCGTTTAGAAGTCACGCAATAGGAAGTTTGGGTGTGGAGTGCAGCATTTAAAAAAAAAACGTAACATACACAGGGACACAACATAGAAGAGAGGAGCAAGGGTTTTATATTGATGGGTAACCTTTAATGGTCCCATTAACGCTACAGTAGAAGAGATACAAGAAGAAAATCAGCATAAATAAAAATAAGAGGAGCAATATCACGCACAACAAAAATCGTAACAGGCGGCAATAAAACAGGCAGCACACAGAGGAATAAAGGGAGGAACGCAACAGCTGGGTAAGACGCGAGCATCAGGCGCAGCCGAGCATGAACGAAGAGCGCAAGCAGAGCAGGCGCAGGCGCTAGAGGAGCTTGGGCTTGCGGTTTGTAGCTTGTAACTGGGGCATGGACTACTGTGGCTTGCTGGCTCAGGCGTGGAGAAGCGCAGTGGCTCAGAGAAGCAGTGAGGAGCAATGTAGAGGAGAATCAGAACAGTGGGCATGGACAATAAACCTCAAGGTTTATTTGTCAAATCAAAGGAATAGTGAACAGCAAAAAATTAATTAGGGACTTTCGGATAGGGATCGGAATGAGAGCTGAAACAATTTTTCAAAAAATACTTATGAAAGGCTAAACATCCCGCACCGGTTTGGAGGTAATATCGACGCTAGCAGCCCAGATTAAGTATTTTTTATTATTTTGTTGTTTCTTTCTCTCATTAGAAATTGATTATATTATCCTATTTTAATTGATTTGGGTATTGTGTATGGATAATCGGATTTTCGTTATTATTCGGTTATTTGTATATGAACTCGTTGGGTATTGTGATTTGATGATTTTAATACGTTCATTGAATTGTTAATTTCAAACCCATTGCTAGAATTTTAATATAATCCGTAATTGTTATGTTGAAATTCACGTGTAGCGACTAATGATTCGTAATCATTAGGGATAACATGATCTAGGTTAAATGACGCATCGTATGTGGTTGTTGCCTTGATTAATCATTTTTCCTAATTTGTAATGCTACTACCTAATTAAATCTAGAGATCGTATCCTAGGTTATTTAGCGGTTAGGTTTAATTAATGATCATATCTTGATTAAACAAAACCTAAGGGAAAACTCGGTTTAATTTTTAACCCACGATTAATAGTTGCTAGGAGAGGTTAAAGAACAACAAATTAATAAAATGTGCTTAGTTAGGGTGTAAGCCGAGATTGAACCGAAGAACCAAGTCCTTACCGAATTCCCCACTTTTATCATTTTCTGCATGTTTTCTTTAATTTGTTTTTATTAGTTAGTTTATTTTATTTTCTTCTTTAAAAATCCAAAACCGCCCATTAGTGTAAACACCAATTAATTTCATTTCATAAACTTTTCACACTCTCTCTGTGGGATCGACCTAGACTCGCCACTGCTACAGTAGTAGTCTAGTTATTTTTATTTTGACTAGCGAAACGATGCACGATCAGCAATAGTTAGGCAAAGCTAAGTAATGTACTATTCTATCAATTATACAAAGACAATTTATGATTGCTAAACATAAAATGAATGAGATGTGAGGGGAGTTATGCTTGTTCCAGGTAAGTTATACTATGCAATAGTTTGATTGGTGTTTCTGAATAAAGACCAGCATGATGCATTAGTGAAATTACCAAAACAATTGTGCAACTAGTTGAATGGTAAAGCTAGCTACCGAGTCTTCTAAGAGATTTTTTATTCAATTGAAGGCACTGAGCTAGATACAACATGTTGTTGGAGTCCGTTAATGCCTTAGTGTGATGAGGAAATAAAGGCTGAATTCACAAGTGAAATTGTCATTTAAGAAGAGAAAGAAGAACAAAGGACAGAGGAAATAGAGTTTGAAGAAGATAAGGAAGTCTCTATTCAATAAGCGAAAGCAGAAGAGGGGACGAGGGTGATTGTGAAAGAAGAAGAGTATTTCAACTTGTCACAGGAAAACTGTTGGATTCAGTTGATGATTCAAGGAGTTTCATTCCCTATTATATTGGCAGTTTGTTATCGAAAAGGGCATTATTGAACTTACGTGGTTGTCTTAATTTGATCAATTATATTCTTCTTATTATCTTGCAACATGTAGCTTATTTATAGGCTACTAAACTACCAGGAAGCAAACCACTCATTATCGACATAAGTTAAGGGTAAAAAGTAGAGTACATCAAGCTATTGACGTTAAGCAAGCGTTACTTAGAAGGCAACTCAAAAATTAGGATTTTTTATTTTTATTTTTATTTTATTTTATTGGTACTTTATTTTTATTTTCATTTTATTTTATTAGTACTTTGATATTTTTATTTTATATTTATTTTATAGGTAATGAATTGTTGGAGTTTTATAGCATTGAGTGTCTCGGCATTCCATCTCCAGACTATCACCACCTCAATCTCTATAAGTCCTCTTACTCTAATTTTTTCTTTGTTTTTTTAATTTTATTTGTACTAATTTTTTTTCACATTGAGGACAATGTGTTGTTTAAGTATGGGGATGTACATGCAATTACATATCAATTGCATATGAATTTTACATTTATATCAATTGTGTACTAATTTTGCAATTGTATCAATTACGTGTGAATTTTGCATTTTTACTACTTTAGATTTTTTTATTAGGTTGGCATTGTGATGTGTGCACTGTGTTAATGTATCAATGGCAATACTTGAATGGAATTCTTATTGATATTCATACAAATGCTGAAATTGAGAGATGTTATGCAGCTTTGGATCAAGCATAGGCTAAGAAAGGAGAGGATATTTGCGTGTGGTCTAAAAACTAGTCTAAGTATAGTCCTCTTTTCCTAAGGAGTGAAATATCCCATCTTACAAACAGAGTTCTTTTCAATGCCAAAGTATCCTCCCTAATGCATGATGGATAGTGGAGTGGCAACTTTAGAGGATTCAACTTGTTATTCGAATACTTTCTTTAAATCAATCACTAGAATAAGGAGGAAACTATCAGTTGGAAACTATATCTTAAGGGAGTATTCACCAATAAATCATGCCATAAGGCACTGCAGGCTAAGAGAGAGAATTTACCTTGGTTCAATCTCATTTGGAAGAACTCCTTGAACTTGAAAGCATCAATATTCACCTGGCTAGCTATCAAGAATAGGATCTGAAACAATATGTGTGTTGTGTAAAGAAGTAGAAAAACATAGGGACCACTTGTTTTTCCAATGCAAATACTCCAAAGTAGCGTGGAGTAGAATCTTGCATTTGCTAGCAGATTATTTTTCTTCTTATAAATGGCTTATAACTCTATATCGGATTACATGTATTGGAAAGCAAAGGGTGCAAGATGGAGTAGTTATAAAACATCCTTTACAACCAAAATTTACTCCTTATGGAAAGAAAGAAACAAGAGGAACTATAGGGGTGAGGAAGTAAGCAAGCGTCAATCAGTTAAAGATATTTTCAACTAAATATGAGCCATAATTGTCGCAAAATCTATTCAGCATATGTTATTTACTGGAATTAGAAACAATTGGAAGTTGTAATTCTTGAAATGTAATCTAGCCAATTGATTTAATGATTTGTACTATTTTGCGAACTCATTGTAATGTTGAGATATCTTTGCTATAACTAATGGAAACTTTATTCAATTTCCAAAAAAAGAATTGAATGGAATTGGCTTATTTTGAACATGATCATTTAAATTGTAAAGGCATAGTAACTTAAGAATTTTGTGTTTTATGTGTCTTTGGATGAATATGTATAGTAATTAGGATATGACACCTATTCTTTCACTTTAATAAATTTGTTTATATACATTCATAATTATAGTCAATTAAATTGGTTAGCATCATTAATACCCTTTCATGAGAATGATTGATTAAAAAACTGAGGTAGGCTAAAAAAATTTAAAATGTATTAAATAAAATTCCTATTCCTATGACCCTTTTTAAGAAAATTAGGTTAAGAATACAGCTAGTAGCTAGTTGAGAGTTGTGATATAGCCGAGTACCAAGGCGCAATCATGATAAAATGTTTGTCTTCATATCCAAAGGCTAGAATGACACTCTAACCAAGCAAAATAAAAAAAAAAGTTATCTAGTTGAGCAACCGAGGAATATTCATGACAAGGTGTTTGCCTTTACGTTAAAAGGCTAGGTTATCATTAAAGAAAATTTAGAAAAATGTTGCTTACAATAAATTAAACCTAATAATCTTTTACAAATAACAAGAATTTTCATTAAAGATTACTTAGTGATAATTTGCTATTTTGATTGATCAATAATAATAAATGCATGCTTACAAGTATCACAGGCATATGAATAGGATGTTAATATTTTTATTGTTATGTATTTTCAAATCAATGCATTAGACATGAATGGAATAATTTAGTATTTTGGCACTTTTTGAGTGATTTATGTTTTGAGGTTAAGTTAATTTCATAAGATTTGATGTCATCATACCATTATCACCTGTTGCATAATTATGTGTTCATATGTTTTTGTATTTTGTTTGTTTATGCTTTTAGTTTTTCTTAAGGATAAGCAAATGTTTAAGTGTGAGGATGTTTATAGGTGTAGCTTATATTATGTTTTTCTAGGTTTTTACGTTTATAAGTATTTCTTAGATGATTATCATGTGTATAGGCCTAGAATTGTTTTATTGTTAGTGTTTGTATGCATTCTAAGTGCTTGTTTGGTTTAAAGCAAGAATTTAAACTTAATTTTGTGTTTCAAGAGGTGTTTAATGTGTTTGTAAGTGTTTGGAAATAGGAAACTGAAGAATGGAGTAGATGTTGGATGCATGCAGGCTGGCACGATCATACATGGTGAAGATAAATGGGCCTCTAGTGCGATCATACCAGGAGGTGTTTCTAGGTGCAAATTTATTCAAAGTTTTGATGTTCAGGGCTATTTTTAGAACCGAACAAAGCGAGGAAACCCTATAAACAACCTTAGAACTCTCAAGCACTATAAAAGAACATCAAAAATACCAAAAAGATGCAGCACCCAGCACATCAAAGCATATTAAAGAGGAAGGATCAAAAGAGAGTTTTAGAGAAATTCTAGCATTTCAAATCAAGGCTTCAATCAGTGTTCATTCTTTTTCCTTATTTCTTTCATTTTCTTGAATATGTATTTGGATTTCTATGATGTATAACATGATTATGGATTTCTAAATTCCATATTTATAAATTATTTGTGAACCTTATTTCTTGTTGAATTCAATAAATATTTGAATGTTTAGGATAATTTTCGTTTATACAATTGATAACTTCATAGACTTACAACTATCAAATTAATGAACAATTAAGAGAGATCTTAATTTTGAAATTAATTATCTATAGGATTGCTTCAAATCTAATTGAACAAGTTAGGAGTAGTTTTGTGAATTGAGAGATTAAAATTCTACAAATTTTGAATTCAGTTGGAGTTATTTGATTAGATCTTGAGAGAGAGTAGTCAAAAATTTAGGATATCTTGGATCAAACATAAATTGAATAAAAAAGATAAAGGGATACAAAATAAAGATAGAATATTTCCTAAGTTTTCAACTTTGATCAATCTTAATTTCATTGGGAGCTTAATTGTTTTATTATTTACTTGTTTTGTTTTATTATTTGTTTTAATTTCAGTTACTTATTTTAATTCAAATCAATTCTTAGTACCTTATATAAAGTTCTTTTCAAGTCATTTAGCTGTTTAATTCTCCTTATGGGAACAATACCCTTGATAGTATAGGATACAGTCTGTATACTTGTAGTATTGAGAGTTTTATTTATATAAAACTTGCTTAACAAGTTTTTGGCACCATTGCTAGGGACTGAATGGAGTCTTATACAATTTGAATTACTTTTTAAAAAGATTTTATACTACTTTTCTTGTGTGAGTGTAGGTACCTTAAGAAGACTATAACTAAAGAATGCTCAAACTAATTTATACCTTAACCCCACTAACCCCTCCTTCCAAGAGGCAGAACACATAGCCTTAAGCTACTTCATTCGTGCCAATTTTGGTTATTCACTCTAAAAGCAAAGATCCAAAAACAAATGGCTTCAAGATAGTGATAAAACACCTTTTTCTTTTATAATGTGTATCAACCAAAAAGTCCTCTAAAAGAATAGTCTACTTAGAAGTTAATGGCTCTATCATTCATACTCAATCTGAATTTTAATCTAAAGCTAAAAGTCATTTTTCTCAATTGCTAGGATCTCCTTCTCCTTCTTCTTCTTCTGTTATATCGATTAAGTAGATTGTTCAATAAGAGTTCAATGCTAATGTTAATGTCAGCTTCTGAAATTGAAAATTCCACCAAATCTCTGGTTAAGTACAAAACTCCTGGCCCTGATGGATCAACCATCCTTTTTTCTTACAACATTTTGGATATTCTCAACAAAACTATTATGAAAGTAGTTTAAGAGTTCTTCCCCAACAGGAATTTCATCATTTGAATCCACGAAGGAAAGGAACACAAGTCCCTATCTTACTTCAGGCCTATTTCTTATTATTCTTCTATCTACAATATCATATCCAAGGTGATTGTTGAGAGACTTAAATCCATTATTCATGATCTGATTGGTCCTGCATAATGTACTAACATTCCAAACAGAAAAATTGATGACAACATAGCTTTGGCTCAAGAATTGTTTAAGCAATATAATAGGAAAAGTTATAGTAAAAATTGGGCTTTCAAAATTGAATTTAAAAAGCATATGTTACTGTTGATTAGACCTTTATCCTAAACACATTGAAGTCTTTTAACTTCCTAGAAATCTTTATTGAATGGATATCATAATGCATCACTTCAGTTTCATACAAAATTCTTGTTAATAAGCAAACCACCAAGAGAATCTGTGTAACTAGAGGCATTAGGCAAGAGGATCTTATTTCCCCTTACCTATTCTCATTACTATCTAAAGTTTTCACCAGACTTCTAAGAAGAAATAGCATAAAAATTATAAGATAAAGTTTCATTCAAAATGCAAGAAGCTCAAGATTGTAAACTTCAGTTTTGATGTTCTCCAACGCATATTTAAATTCAAACCCAACTATATTAAAAGTCTGCACAATGTTCAAAAGGATCTCCAGTCTAGTAATCAAGAATGAAAAATCCATCATTTTCATCTGTACAAATGCCTCTATCAACTAGAATATCTTCATACACTAGTTTTAAGGAATCTCACCTTCTGGTCAAATATCTTGGAGTTCCTATATCATCAATCAAGCCTATTTTCAATGATTTTAAGCCTCTCATTGATAAAATCAAGTGTAGAATTATAAGTTGGAGCTCTAAAGCCTTTACCATTGTAGGTAGATATCGATTGATAAACTTAGAGTTATCCTTACTAAGCAACTATTGGGCTTAACATATTGTTTCCTGCAAAGCAGTGTCAAAAGAAATTGAAAATTTCTCTAAAGACTTTCTCTAGAAAGCAAATGGTTAAGCTAACTATAATGTGAGATGGTTTGAGATTTGCATGTCAAAGAAAGTTGGAAGATTGTGAATATTCCATATTGAGATGCTTAAGTTTTTTCCTTACCAAGAGACTTTGAAGGTTACTATCTGATATACAATCTTTATGGATCAAATGGCTGCATTCATATTTCGTAAAAAATTAGAATCTATAGAACATCAAAATTCATTATAATGCGCCCCATCACTTATAACATCCTTTTTTAAATTAAGAAAGCTTATCAGATATTCTTGTAAGCATTCAGTTAAAGATGGCAAGACCATTTCTTTCTAGTATGGTTGGTCCCCTGGAGGAAATTATTGATACTAGTGCTTTACATAATTCTTTGCCATCCAACACCTCAATTGGTGAAGTTATATCCACTATGGATATGTCAGTCTTACCTGCATCATCTGCACCATATGGTTTCCTTTCAAATGTTATCCTTAACAATTGTAGAGTCCTCACACTTGAACAATATATTGTCCTCAATGTGAGAAGAGCAAACAACAACACATAAAGTAAAGCGAAACATAAGAACAAAATAAAGACAGAAATGAAAAGATAAAAGTTAAAAGCACAAAACCGTCATGGTGATGGCAGTAGTGATGAGATCAAATATGCTTGATGCCCGAGATTGTTGTCCTGTCTTATAATTGATTAAAGAGAGTAAAAGAATAACCCCAAACTATTCCAAATCATTAAAAAATTATTTTTAAAATTCAAAACAAATCTAACTAAACACAAAAATTTAAATTTAACTACTGAACGTGCTAATTTATGGTCATTAGCTTGACCTTACATCCTTCAAAAACTCAACCAGGATCAATTCTGAGTGACTTGCTGCCACCTGTTCTCCCAATTTTGGCTTCATAACTCATAAATAAGCTACATGTTGAGAGACAATGAAAAGGAAATAATCTATCAAATTAAGGAAACCTAATAAGCTCAATAATGTTCTTTTTGACAACAAACTGTCAACAAAACAGGCAATAACGAAACTCCCTAAATCTGCTATTGGATCTAACAATTTGCCCTGTATGAGGGTGATCTTTTCTTGTTCTTCTTCAGTCTCCCTTATCTCCTCTTTAGCTTCCACTTCATGAACAAAGATTTTCTTATATGCTTTAAGCTCTATGTCCGTTGTCATCTGTTCTTCGGCCTTTTGTTCCTTAGAAGATTTGAACACATTAATTGTTGGACCCCGAATTTTTCTATTAAATGAGAAATTATTGGTGTTTATTCATGTGTAAAAAAAAGGAGAATTCTTGAGTTTGAAATGAAATAGAAAGATGGTTTAGGTACAAGATGGGTTATACGTGAAATGTTGGAAGTTAAAAGTTAGAAAATGTAATTGAAACATGTTCATTGAGTATGCGTTGGTGTTTTAGCCATAACTTTTGTTCTAGTTATCCAAATGAGATGATTCTCGATTTGGATTAAACTAGGGATATAGGGCTACAAATGTTCTGATGAAATTGAGCTTTAATTCAGTCTCTAAGAGTATCAATTTTTGGATGGAAGTTGAGCACAAAATATTGTTTCAGCATAAGAATAGTCCAAAATGTTTTGTGTATAACTTTCAGATTTTTGAACCACATTGAACCATTTTGATGTCATTAGAAATTTGAGACAATGAGGAACATTTTTCTAGAAGGAAGTGCTATTAAATTCCTTCAATTATATGATTAGAAAAAGGTCTTGATTTTTGGAAGGAATTAAGCATGATTTAAATAATGTTAAGGTCTTGCTAGATTAATTATTTGATTTGAAGTTAATTATTATGTTAATATTGGTTGGATTTTAAAATATGGTTTAGTTGAATTAAGTAGTAAGAGTATGTATGTATGTATGAGGGCTTTTTGGGAAGATCACTTAAGCCATTTAAGTTACAAGGCTTACATGTAAGGGTAAATTGGACATTTTTCACTCATTAATGACAAAGTTGTAAGAAGACAAGTGGACTTGCTCTTAAGGAAGAGGGAAGCATGAAATTGAGAAGAAAAGAACCAAGAAAAGAGAGGAGAGAGGAGAGAGTTCGATGGAGAGAAGAGAGAAAGAAGAAATAAAAAGTTAGGGTTTGATTTTTCTAAGCTTTCAAGATAGATTTTGAAGTTGATTCAAGAAGGAAAAAGGAAGAGGAGGAAGAGAGCTTCCATTCAAGCCAAGAAACACTTCATTTGGTGAAGGATCAAGGTAAGAGTATGTTTGATTTGTTAGATTTTTAGAAAGATTTTGGTTCATAAAGCTTAAGAAATGTATAGGTTTAAGCTTTCTAAGATCAATTTTAGTGATTATGTTTTGTGGGTTTCTCAATTTGAATTCCTATTGAATTGGAGATTTTTGTCAATGTTGAGGGAAATCAAGGAAGACAAGAAAAGGCAAGAGTAGAGGCTTTGGACAAGTATTAAGCAAAGAATTAAGATGGGTTTCATGTTTATAATAGAATTAATGAGCTATAAATGCTTTCTTTTAAAGCAAGAAAATAAAGTGATTTCAAATTGCTACAATTGTTGCATTCATCGCTTTTGAATGATTTGAGAAATTACTACAATTGTTGCATTCATTGCTTTTGAATGATTTGAGAAATTGCTACAATTGTTGCATTCATTGCTTTTGAATGATTTGAGAAGTTGCTATGTG
>JAOTAX010049075.1:0-10468 GCA_025629825.1 Erythroxylum guanchezii | reverse complement strand
CACCGAGGCATGGTTTGCAGGTATCTTTAGTGAATGAATCAAATGGTTAAACACTCAACATTTTTTATCAATAAACTGCCTACCGTAGCTCTGTTGGTAAAAGTATGGACCAAAATTAAGACGCTTCTCAAAAAGTTGGGCATGAGATGCTTGGTAGTTTTTTTTAGTGGGAGGGTCCCAGTTTTTCTTTTAATGGATAAGATGGCCCACCGTCACTTAATCTGTTATAGATACTAGCAGAATAATACTGCGCAAATGAACAGTAATAATGCCCTGTGAATTAAAATAGAAAATGATGATGATATTAATAGTAATAATAATCATGAATATATAAAAAGTTTATCAAACATTAGAATAATTTTCGATTAGAATATTCTTTTGCTCATTAATTTATTTTTTGATTAACTAAAAAAATCGATTAGAATAATAAGTACATATACTTATTTAGGAAATAAATACTATTTAGAATATTCTTTTGCTCATTAATTTATTTTATGATTTACCAAAAAAAATTGATTAGGATAATAAGTACATATACTTATGTAGAAAATAAATAGTATTAAAAATAAATGTAAGAATTAAATCCAAATCATTTGATCGTAAACGAAGACTTATATAAAATTAATGTAACAATATTATATAAATATGAAGACGATCTTATAAAGCAATACATTGTATTAGTAAAATAATAAGCAACGAACAATTTATAAGTAACGAACTCTACGTAGAAATGAGTCAACTAGTTCACACAATACAGTTTTTAAAGCTCGATGTACAATAGGGTTCACAATTTCTGTTGGAAGACCCAAAGAGCATAAAGTTGTCGTTAAGTCGGTTTTACGGATTTCTTGAATAAATGTCTTGACTAACAACGGATAAGTCTTGTTGTTAGGCATACTATTGCAGAGCATTTGTAAAAGTTCACCTTCAGCTTGAGGCAATGTTGCAAGTAAACATGTGAACTTCGCTTCAGTATTTGCGTAAGCTAAGCAATCTTCAAAATATAACTCCTGCATGATATTATTGACCGAAATAACATGCTCTGTTACATCATCCCTAGGCATTAAGTGCATGTTAGCCAACCTCATACACATGTCGCTAATGCGCTTTTTCTGTGCTTCACATCGTATAAGCTTGGGCATTCGCTTAATAATAGGCATTTTGCTACAAATTTTTTTTTCAGAAAAACAGAATAATGAAGTCTTTACCTCAAACATATAGCGAACCTACCGGCATTTTTGGGATGGAAAATTTAAAAATTAAGGAAATGTATAGTGTAATATGTCTTATAAATATAAAAAGATAAAATTTGACTGGTTGTATAAAGTGCTCTTAAAGATGGAACTGAAAGATGAAAAAATTAACGGATGCTCGAATTTTTGTTTTTTAGAAAAGAGGATTATAATAAGGGGAAAATGAAGATAACATAATACAAAATGCCCAGTTATTTTAATGCGCAGTTATTTTAATCGGTTATAATGTAAAAAGTAGTTATTAAATAATAAAAATTTTAAATATGAAAGGAAAATTTTATAAAGAAGACTTAAATATATTATATTGAAAATATAAAAGGTAGAATATAAAAAGAAAATAAGTTGACAATAAATAAATACTTTGTAATTTAAAATTTCGTTGCAAGATAATGAATATTTAGATTTATTAATTTATAATAAAATATATAAATTTAATATAAAAAGGAAACAGGTAAATTTAGTTAGTAAAAATATGGAGTGAAAAAAAAAGCAAGAGATGAAATAAAGTTTTAAAAATGTAAAATGTTTTGTTAATAATCAAATATCATAGTTAATGAAGGTCTAAAAAAGTGATTAAATTCATTTAATATGTATGGAGAAAGTTATAAACATTTAGTCGATTAAGATAATACAAAAGCGTTAATATTTGATATTATTTAAAATTATTTAATGTATAAACAAATAATGTGAATATTATATAATATATTTTGGTAACGTAATTAAACATATAATATATCATTAACAATTTAAAATAGACAATTTTTTATGAAATTATTAAAATTAATAGATGAAACATTGGTAAGTGTAACATCCCGTCCTCATATTAAGGGTTAGGACTCGAAATTTCAGTACATGTGAGCTTAAATAGAAATTAAGACAATGCATTTTCTTGCTCATGAATACTGAATGTTGTTGTATAAAAAGTGGTACATGCATTCATTGACAACTTCCGGGTATAACTGGCATTAAATGTGATTTTATTGAAAATAAGGAGAAAAAGGAGTAGAAAGAGTGATCTTAGTATGAGTTGTGATAAGGAAAGATTTAGAAACAAGATTGGTAGTGATCTGGAAAATGTTCACTGAGTGTGCTTCAGTCTGTTAGCCATAATGTCTTCTCTCGTTATCCAAACGAGATGATTCTTAATTTAGATTAAACTAGAAACATATGGCTACATTTCTTATGAAGACATCAAATTTCAATTCTACCTCTAAGATTCTCAAAAGTTGGCATAAAGTTAAGAATTAGGTACAATATGTTGGGGTATGAATGGAAAATCTGTCATCGGATTTTAGAGACAAATTTGGGATTGATATAAATATATTTTAGCAAAAGTGCTTTCTGGAAAGTTGTAGAGCTTTCTTTTATCTTTCCAACGGTATATAGTATGAAAAATTTGGACATCGAAGTCAAAAGTTATGATCTTTATAAGTGGAGATGTTTTGGAGAGCGAAAAAGTAAGACGAAGTTTTGAGACGAAAAAGTAAGACGAAGTTTTGAGACGAAAAAGTAAGACGAAGTTACTGTTCATCCAATTTGTCTTAGTACTGTTCATCTAAGATGAAGTTACTGTTCATCCAATTCGTCTTATTACTGTTCATCAAATTCGTCTTACTTACTGTTCATCTAAGACAAAGCAAAAGTAAGACAAAGTTACTGTTCATCTTCTGACTTCTGTTCTATTTTTGAGCCTTTAAAAGATAGAATTGGCCTTTGAGGTCTTCATGAAAGTCGTAGATCTTGAAATCTTCTTTCCAATGTTCTAAAAACGAAACCAATCCAACATTTCTTTTGAAAGTTATGAAAATCGTACCAAAACAGGTTCGTTTTGGTTTAGGGCATAAACATGGTTGCTTCTTTTGGCTATAACTTCTTCTCTAGACCTCCAAATGACTTGATTCTTGAAACATTGGTTTCGTAAGACATTGCTCTACATCTCTACCAAGAATCATAGCCATATGAAATGTATGAACAAAGATTAAGTGAAAAGAGTGGGACGGGTACAGTGAATGTGTTCTTCAATAATATGAACGGGTGTTATTCCACTGAACATACTTCGGTATTTTGATGATTTATGGAGTTCTACTGATCCAAATCAGATGATTTTTAATTTGTGGAAAACTAGAGACCTGGAGCTACAAATGGTATGAAGAACTTGGAATCTAATTCAGTCTCTAAGATGTTTAAAATTCAGATGGAAGTTGTGTATAGTATACTATTATGGACAAGAACAGTCCAAAAATGTTTGAAGTATATCTTTGGAATCACTGAACCAAATTGTAATAATTATCTCATATATTTTATGTCATTTTGAATTATTTTTAATTTATATATTATTAATTTACTAATTACATTATAAATAATAAATTGGCGTAAATATAACTTAGATTTATTTTTTGACAATGTTATATAAATAACAATTAATTGATATTTTTTTAGTTCATAATAAACAGTTAATGTTTTTAACTATCTAATCAATTAACTTTTATTCACCCTTCATATTAAATATTATTACGCTATATTATTTTAACCCTTAATTAATAACAAACTTAATCAATAACAAAACATTTAATGTAACATCCCGTCTCCATATTAAAGGTTAGGACTCGAAATTTCAATACATGTGAGCTTAAAGAGAAATTAAGACAATACATTTTCTTGCTCATACATTATGTTAGCATATATGCACATAAATATTGAATGTTTGCACATAAAAAAAATGGTACATGCATTCATTGACAACTTCCTGGTATAATTGATGTTAAATGTGATTTTATTGAAAATGAGAAGTAGAGGGAGTAGAAAGAATGATTGTTGGTATGAGTGTGATAAGGAAAAATTTAAAATCAAGATTGGTAGTGATCTGAAAAATGTTCACTGAATATGCTTCAGTCTTTTAGCCACAACGTTTTCTCTAGTTGTCCAAACGAGATGATTCTTAATTTGGATTAAACTGGAGATATATGACTACATTTCGTATGAAGACAACGAATTTCAATTCTTACGTAAAGAGTCTCAAAATTTCATGAAATTAAGAATTGGATGCAGTACGTTGGTGTATGAATGGAAAATTCGTCTTCAGAATTTAGGGGCAAATTTGGGAGTAATGTAAATAGATTTTAGCAAAGTTACGTTCTAGAAAGATGTAGATCTTTCTTTTATCTTTCCAACGGTATTGGATATCGGAGTCAAAAGTTATGATCGTTATAAATGAAGATGTTTTGGAGAGTGCAAAAGTAAGACGAAGTGAAAGTAAGACGAAAAAGTAAGACGAAGTGAAAGTAAAACAAAAAACTAAGACGAAGTGAAAGTAAGACGAAGTGAAAGTAAGACGATACAAAAGTGAGATGATACAAAAATAAGACGATTGAAACTAAGACGAAGTAGAGTCAAACTAAGACGAAGGAGAGTCAAACTAATACGAAGCAAAAGTCAAACTAAGACGATAGAAACTGAGACGAAGCAGAGTCAAACTACGAAGAAGCAAAAGTCAAACTAAGACAATAGAAACTAAGAAGAAGCAGAGTCAAACTAAGACGAAGCAAAAGTCAAACTAAGACGATAGAAACTAAGACGAAGCAGAGTCAAACTAAGACGATAGAAACTAAGACGAAGCAGAGTTAAACTAAGATGAAGCAAAAGTCAAACTAAGACGATAGAAACTAAGACGAAGCAGAGTCAAACTAAGATGATAGAAAAGTCAAACTAAGACGATAGAAACTACGACGAAGCAGAGTCAAACTAAGATGAAGCAAAAGTCAAACTAATATGATAGAAACTAAGATGAAGCAGAGTCAAACTAAGACAAAGCAAAAGTCAAACTAAGATAAAGCAGAGTCAACTAAGATGAAGCAGAGTCAAATTAAGACGAAGTAAAAGTCAAACTAAGACGATAGAAACCAATACAAAGTAGAGTCAAACTAAGACGAAGCGAAAGTCAAACTAAGACGATAGAAACTAAGACGATAGAAAAGTCAAACTAAGACAATAGAAACTAAGACGAAGCAGAGTCAAACTAAGACGATGCAAAAGTCAAACTAAGACGATAGAAACTAAGATGAAGTAGAATCAAACTAAGATGAAGCAAAAGTCAAACTAAGACGATAGAAACTAAGACAAAGCAGAGTCAAACTAAGACGAAGCAAAAGTCAAACTAAGACGATAGAAACTAAGACGAAGGAGAGTCAAACTAAGACGATAGAAAAATCAAACTAAGACGATCGAAATTAAGACAAAGCAGAGTCAAACTAAGACGAAGCAAAAGTCAAACTAAGACAAAGCAGAGTCAAACTCAGACGAAGCAAAAGTCAAATTAAGACGATAGAAAAGTCAAACTAAGACTTCTGAAGTCTTCTTTTACAACCATCTAAAGAAAACCTTAATCCGATATCTGTAGGGAAAGTAATTGACTTGAATCTCGAACCATATATATATATATCTATTTTATATACTAAATAATTTTATTATTATTCTTATTTTAAAATTATTATTATTATTATTATTATTATATAGGGATAATAACAAATAAATATATTACTAATTAGTAAAACTATTATTTTTGTTATTATTTTTGACTTTAAAATTATTATATATAGAAATCACCCTCATGCAAACAATATTTTATATATATATATATATATATATATATATATTATGCTAAATAATTTTATTATTATTACTACTTTTAAAATTTATTATTATTATTATTATCATTATTATTATTATTATTATTATTATTATTATTATATAGGCATAATAACAAATATATATTACTAATTAGTAAAATTTTTTATAATTTAATTACACATTGTTTAATTTTTCATATTGATTTATAAATTAAAATTATATAATAATATAACCAATTAAATTTTAAAAAAGACTTAAGCTTAAATAACAATTAATTAATATTTTTCCGACTCATTATAAAAGTTAAATCTCCTTAACTATATAATCAATTAACTTTTTTTCACCCTTCATATTAATTATTATTACCTTATATTCTTTTAACCCTTAATAACAAACTTAATCAATAACAAAACATTTTATAGACTTTATATTATACCTTTTATATTTTCAATATAATATATTAAATTCTTGTTTATAAAATTTGCCTTACATATTTAATTTTCTATTATTCCATAACTACTCTTTCCTTACATTATACATAAAAATGATCCCCAAAACTCTCTATGAGACTCTGCAACATTGTTGAAAATCAGTTGTCCCTATCCCCATAGACCTGGGAGAATAACTTGCTAATTTTGTGAGAAGGTAAAAAGTATGTGAAGAATCAAGTTCCATCTTTGCTTTTCAGGCCTATATCGATCAAAGTGGGCGTTCAATAACACCAAAAATTGAGGATAACATGCTAGAAGAAATATGTATAGATAAAACACCAAACGTTACTATCCAAGGTCTTAGTCTAATCAATTTGTACACAAGAAACATACTCAAAAATAAATTTAGGAAAGCTACAATGTTCGTCTGGTTAGACAATCTCTTCCTGGAGCACAGGAATAAGCAGTGGGCATCATTATTATCCGGTGCTTGGGTTGGTACCTGGCCTTTAGGTTCAAAAATGGCATCTTTACAAAATTTTCGCTCGTGCCACCCATAACTGTGATGAGCATGTGTAAACGTTAAGGAAACAACCTCCTACCAACTGCTTGGCATTTACCGTAAATTTCTTGTACTTACAAAGACCAGATAAATATGAAATTCACCTCACAAAGTTCACCCCCGTCAGCACCTTAGTTCCTGCTTCAGTTGGATCCCAAAAGGCGAGCCAAACATCACTGACTAGAAACACAAAGAAAAGCAATTATAGAATATCTGCAAGTAATTTTTGCGATATAGATGAAAATAAGTGAGTGAAAGCCTATCAACAAGGACACTGGAGTTTTCATCTGCCTGAACTCACAACCCAAACTGGTTCAGTGTCTCTTTGCATATCTTTACTTTAAATTAATCTAGCTAATATCATTAAAGCACCAAACCAAATTAGAGTCTAATTAAAGCTCATCCTAACATAAACTTGGACAAATCACAACGACAATACCTGTGTAGTAAAATACTGTTCGCAAGCTCCTCGTTGATGCAGATAGGAAGAGGCAGCATTTGACTCATCATGCCAGGCGTGTCTCTCATTTGATCATGGTAGAATGCAATCACTTGTCTTCTTTTCCATTGACATAGGTGGAAACATATTCTAAATCGATGATGACGGACCAATGGCAGCTTCAATGCTCAATCATAGAAGACACTCCCAAAGGACTCACCCCAAACCTAATCCAAAACCTTAAATAAAAAAGTAAAAGTATACAAACGAAACTTCCGAGAAAGTAATGGAGGTATTCAAACAAACAATGCCACAAATTTTACATCGTCCTGTTAAATGAAATTATATTGAATCACATGAAAGCAAAAGAGTTGATGGCCACATATTCTCTAGCCCACTTTTAAAAAATCATGTGGCTTTCTGCACTAACAAAAAATTAGCCAAGACAGATGGGGAAATAGGCCACTCTGCATAAAGTACTCACCATCCAACTCGTGAAGAATAGTAACTTTATTGTCTAATTGAGCTCCAGAATCCAAAGTTTTAGGAAACTAAAGGACAATAATGAACAGGAAAAAATCAAACAATCTTAACCATTAGCAAACTATGATATACGTCCTGTCCAGCACAACAGTTAGAGTTCCAAAATCTAGTAAAATATATTAAAATTATCAACACCTTTAACGCCATTGCAGGGCTTGAAACATTTGCCTCATCACATCCACTTTCCACGGAATTACCACAGTCTGAATATGAAAACAAGTAAAACCAACAAAAGAAGAGCAAAAGATAAAAAATATAGGAAATAGAGATCAGTAATTTTTTTTCTTAGAAAGGAATGAAAACTCAATGGAGACAAAATCATTGAAGAATATTGATGAGCTACACAAAACTCAAATGAAAAAACAATATTACTTCCAAAAATTCCTATTAGGCATATAATTGGTACATCTTGGAAAAGCAAACAGACATGGTTAAAGGATAACAACTTAATTTTACCACTAGAACTATTTGAGCTATTGGTTTTACTACTCCTACATCCTTTATCCTTTTTTATATCTACGGGAGGAAAGTTTGACACAGGAGGCTCATTGCCACCAATGTCAACATCCTCATCATCAGACTCATTTCCTGCAAGTACATCATTAAGAAGCATAGGTAACAAAAAGCTTGCATCTTGACGGATGGAATCTACAGTTGCAATCAGAAAAGAAAAGCAACCTTTGTCATGTTACATGGATGAATTGCTTGGGCCAGATTCATTTAACAGCTGCAAGAAAGAACAAAGGATATCATTTATCGAATATACATGTTCAAACTTGACAAGGAATTAGCCAAAGGGATAGGTACCTCTATTTCACAAGGTTCCACTCTAACTTGTTTCTTTTGTTTCTGTTTGGTATAGTCATCTAAAAGCTTTCTTAATGTAAACAAGGTATCAGCTCCCACATTTGCAGTCCGTCCTGCATTTCAACTTCTTGTTTCCATCATTATTTTCTAGATTTCAATGATGGGACTTAATACTGATTCCATTTCTACGCCAAGTAAACTCTCCTAGAATCATTGAAGGATTCAGCACAAGATGACAGCAATATCACAGCATTAGTTTGGTCATATGGTTGGAAAATGTCTCATTCTGTTCATTTCACTATTGAGAAATATGCTAACATCACTTCATAAGAGTCTGCTAGTAGATAAAGTGATGGGATGTTTATAAATTGCTCAACAGGAAAAAAAATACAAATAAAAGCAGCAACACCAAATTTGTTTATGCATCATGGTTAATTAAATAGAGCTAGATACAATTTAAGCAAATAAGCAATGCATGTTCACCCTAAACATAGAAAGGTTAGTCGTAATTTGGCTAAAAGCTTGAGCATTCTGTTCCAGAAGATGCTCAGTTGTAGCACTTATTCCTGAGACCACGGAAGTAAGCAAAAACACCAGTAAGCACAACCTACTTTTCAGTCAAAATTTAGAAATTTAAAGAACTTAAGGTAGTATCCAGTCCAGAAAAGTACAAATGAGTATCGAATAGCAGAAACATAGCAAAAATGAAATTTTCTTTTTTGAGATAATCAAACAAAGATGATGAATTTATTTTGGATGTTTTTGTCTCACAGCCATCTCAATCATTTTTTACCCTAAAGAAAACTCCTAACACTAATGTAAAAGAAACCTTTAAGAACACTTGATCCACATGCTCATCTTATCCCAAGACTACTTTGAAGGGGGTTCACATCCTTTCTACAGGTCATCCTAAAAATTTTTAAGAAAAGAATCTTAATTTCGATATGGACAAGTGAAACTATATACGGATTATAGTAATAATAAAGAACTTACATGTAATTCACTGCTGTCTTAAGATTTGGCTTCCTTGTCGTCATCCCCTTCAGCATCATCCTCATCCTCATCCTCACCCTTCAATAAATGGCATTGCAATTAGGGAAAAGAAAGTGACAGAAACAAGAACATTAAACACATAAATAAGTTTCAGGGTAGGCTTACATCAGTATCAGCAGGTTCATCCTTTGATTCTTGTAAGACACAATCAAGAGATGAAACGTTGAAACAAGGGTGTAGCATCATTCAAATGAAGTGGCAAAAAGTATCAGAGAAAGTTTGTATGCAATAATTAGACAAAGCTTTCCAAGAACCCAAGCTACTATTCTATTACAAGGAGTAGGACAAGTATAGTTTAAAAAGGACCTTCCTTTCTACCCATTTCTTCCCTCACTAACTCATTTCACTTAAGGATAGGCCACTGTTATAGTCAGAAAGCCTCGAAACATGCTGACAGGTTTTACAAGTAAAGAGCATGAAAATACCTCCTCCTCTTTCTTCTCATCTGCCTCCTCAAATGCTTCCTTCTCAGCCTGCAGTTATTCAGCAATGTCAAACAAGTACCAAAAAAGCCCCATTATGAAAGTTACATCGAAAGAAGGGAGATGCTGACGTACATCCTTATTCTTTCCCCAAGTTTCTTCAGCAAACTTCAGTGCATACTTTGGTTCATCAGTAATTAAGATATTGTCAAACAAGGTTCCAGATTTCACCTGTAAAATGATCTTTATTAGTTTGGAACAAAATTATGGGTACCAATAATTAAGGACATATGGCAACACATAAGTACCTGCCACAACTCAATTCCAACATA
>JAOTAX010049003.1:0-10473 GCA_025629825.1 Erythroxylum guanchezii | reverse complement strand
AATGTAATTAATTAAAATATTATTAATTAGTTACATAAAGCCCTTGTAAGAGGAGAATAAATCAATGATTCCCATTCTTCTCAATTACTAGGGGAATAGAGGATTGCCAAGAAGTGGGTAATGAAAATGTTACCCCTTCAATGATAGTTTGATGCCAAACACAAGTTTCATTTCATTCCTATACATTTTTTTTCCATTACCTCCAACCAAGCACCCCCTAAGATTCGACAAAAGATAGGAAATGATAATCCTGTTCTGGCTGAACTCTACGGGGTGTATTTAAGGCTGCAGTTGGCGTGGGATTGGGGTTATCACCGTGTGATTCTAGAAATGGATTCCTTCGAGGTCATCAATATTCTTTCTTCTTCTCTTAATGATCTGATTGTGTATTCTTTTTTGGTGATAGGTGTTCGTGACTTACTGCGTCGAGAGTAGGAAGTGCAAGTTGAGCATACGCCTCGTGAAGGGAATCGATGTGCGGATCATTTGGCATATATAGCGTCGGTCGTAGCGCTAGGAGTTCATATTCTTCAGGAGCCACCCAGGAGTCTTTTGGATGTCCTATAACACCACATGCAAGGCACTTTTTACACTCGATCCCTGCGTTGGAGTTTCGATTTTTAGAGCTAGTCTCCTTTGTTTTCTTTTCCCTTGTACCAAAAAAATAACAAAAAAAAAGATTCGACAAATATGTCAATGTTGTTAAATCAGTCGATATTAATATATATATCATAATTATATTTAATTTAAACTTGTAAGATTTTTGTAACATATGAACCTATGCAAATTAAAATTTTTCATAATAAGTTAAATTTGATTTTTAAAGTTATTATCATTTTAATCAAGTATGAACTTAAAAGTTCTAAAACTGTTTAGATTAATCGACTACTTCGAGTAAGGTATAAATCTAATGAAAAGCATCTAAACTTTTTCCTTTCGAGTTTTATTTATACCAAATAACAATAACCAAAACAATAATATTTAGATAAAAATTATGCTAAAATGTCCTGAAGTTTAAAAATTTTAAAAATATACAACCTTACTTTTAACTAAACAGAGAAATGATTATAATAAATTTAGAGAAAAAAGAAGAAAAAAAAAAGACAAAGAGTAGAAATTTATAATAAATAAAATAAAAACAAACAAAAAAGAAGATAAGCAAATAAATAAAACAAATAAATCATTATAAAAAATGTTTAAACTAAAAGGGAGAATTCTTTCTTGATTTTCATTTCAATAATTATTTCTACCTCGTAAAATTCACAGTTATTATTAGAGATGACAATAAGCTTGAGTCTAATCTAAACAATCCAGCGCAAGCTTTAATTAGCCCCACCCAACCAAGCCCAATTCAGCCCAAACTGAGTTGTCTTCAAAAAACGTAAAAACGATGTCTTTTATATGTCTAGCCTGAAGTCAGGCTGGGTCTAAACAGTCCAAACCCAAGCCCAACTCATTCAACCCAAGTCTGACCCATTGACCTTAGCCTGGACCCAGCCCTAATTGTCATGTGTAGTTATTATTGTACGTTGAATAAAATGTAATATTCTAAATAAAATGTTTAAAGAAGAAGGCTTAAGCTAAATATTCTTGGGATTATGACAGTCAAAATTTGGGACATAAGCACAAACCAAATGGAAATTAGTTCAAAATGTCCACCAACCTACGAACAACGCAAATGAGCTAAAACAACTCAATTCTCCCACCACAGGCCTAAAGTCACTCGTTGCCTCGTCAAGCAGAAAACTTCCCCAACTCTTCTACTCAAGGACTTGCTTCTTCAGAGTAGATAAAAGTATCCAAGTACAAGAAGCACAAGCACCAACAAAGCAGCAGGAATTGCAAACCTCCAGTAGTTTGTTGTTGACTTTTTCCTCCTCAACATGGCTTTTGGAACGGAATCAGTGCCACCTCTTGATCGATTCCTTTGCCTCAAACTATTCTCACCGCGAACCTTTTCCTTCACTGGAGCAGCTGCCTCATCCTTCACTACATCCTTTTCAGCTTCAGCTGCCTCTGGTGCCACTGTTTCAGCAATTTCCTCAGGTTCAGCGGCAGTCGCAGGTGCAGATGCTGCAGCCTTCTTCCTTAACTTCTTTTCACGTTCCTGAAAGTACATACAAGTGCAAGATTCAGTCTCAAAATACAAATCAAAACTGAAAGCAAGAATCAGGAGCCACAAAAATAGAACTACTAATTTCCTTGAGCTTTTTCTCAGCTTCCTTTTCAGCTCTTCTAGCTTCTTTAGCCGCTTTTTTCTCAGCCAACTTCTTCTTTCTTTCCTTTGCCTGCTCCATTTCCTCTCTTCTACGCTCCTTCAACTTTGCCTCATCAACCTCCTCTTCCACAGGAGGGTTCTTTTGTTGCTTCTCTGGACCACCGAAATCATGGTTGTTTGTATCTATACTCTCTAAAGTGGTCTTTGAATCTGTCTTGCTGGTTTCTTTCTGAACCTTTGGTGTGGGTTTAGCATCTTTTTCTGGAACTGATTTTGGATCTTCTTTTGGTCGTTTCACGCTGGCTTTTACCACCGACTCTGTTACCAAGGCTATGGGTGCCTCCACTGCTAGCAAAGGTTTCTCTTCAGGGTTCCTGATTCGCCCATCCTTGCTCAATTGTCGACTGTCAAGTGATGGCAAGATTCTCTTCTCATAATCATCCCTAACGACCTTATTACTGCTCCAGAGGGACATAAATTTATCAACCTATTTAAGAATGTCAAAGTGAAAACTATTAGCAAGCAGCTGTAACAAATAACTGACTAGATATTGCTGCTAAGAACAAACAAGAAAATTTTCGGATCAACCTCTACAAGTGAAAGTTCCTCAAGGGCCTTCACATCCTTCTTAGCAGCAAGGTCTTTGGCTTTGTTCAAAAGTGCACGGTTCTGGTAGAAGTGAGCATTCTGATAAAAAGGAGACATTCTCAATTGGTATCGAAAGATATACATGGTAATTATCATAGTATAAATGCTTAAACGGACTCGTTACAAGTGATATGAAAAGTTGAGGAAAATGCCATATGCACATAGGCATGAACATGATAAGCAAACAATAACAGGAAGTTGTGCTATAAATTCCATGAACACTCTCACACTGGATACATACAAAATATGAACAATATCATTCAGTGACTGCAGCCTTCTAATGTAATAGACTGATGTACAATATTACTAGACATTGGATGAGATAATTCTCAGAGTCTTGAGGAGCACCTTTACAAAGATTACATTTTTTACACATCAACTATTAAGCCATATAAGTAGGATAGCTTATTTCTGCAATGGACTTCAATCATCAGTGCATTAGAACCTACACAGAGCAACATATAAAGGAATTTATTTTCAATACTGTAGACATTAAGTCCAGGTAACAACAGATACTTCTTGGAAATAATTTCTTAATTTATAAGATTTATTTATATAATATATCTCATCCACCTCAGGTCCCACACTCAAAGACAAGGCTTTTGTGGTGGAAGGTATGATTGCATCAAGATCTCTTTACAAAAGAAAAGAAATGAGAAGGCAAAGAAACATAGTGGTGCTTGCAAAAGGGAAATACTTAGGTGCGTGACACGCAGAAAACTTCCCAGGTTCTAAAGAAAACAGTTGGAGAACTTTTTCAGTACAGAGACCTGGTTTTCTTTTTCTCTAAAATTTTAGAAGAATTCTGGAAACTACAATTGAGTTTTCTAGTTTCTGATTTGCATAGTAGAAACTAGTGTTAAAGGATCAACATAAGGGAATGAGTAGATAAATGGAAATGGAAATGAAGGTAGCAAAGGGTTCCTGACGTTTCACCTAATGAAAATTACAAGAGTAGCTGATGGAACAGGACATTCTAGTCTGTAGAAATCACACGCCTCAAGGTCACGTCTAATTGACAAAGATTCACACACAAGCAGAAAGAGAGAATCGAGATGGAGATAGAGACAGAGACAGAGACAGCGACATTGGAATATAAGCCAAAACTATGCATGTTGCTTATTGGAATGAGAAAGCATACCCCCTCATCACGCTGTTTCCTTAATTCCTGAATATTTTCGTAGGCCTTGTCCCTCTCCTTAGTGACAGCTTCTATCTCTTTCACTAAGTTATCAATTTGAGACTCCAGACCCTGAATTTTTGACCAAATTGCTTGTTTCTCCTTCTTTACTCCATCCAAATCAACACCCAGAAGCTACATAAATAACACAAAATAAGTAAGAATCATGAAGCAACATTGAACTCTCACTTGGTGATACTGCAATCTTGTGAAATGTAAATGTCCAAATTCCAGTTCTTACTTTGACCTGGTCCTGAATGGCTTCTTTCTGACCAAGTGAATCCTGAAGTTTTGCTCTCATTGCAGCATTAGCAATTACTTTTTCCCTGGTTGCTACGAGCTGTTTAATTTCTTTAAGTATTTGTTTCTCCTCTGTCAATGGGATGCT
Source organism: Erythroxylum guanchezii (assembly GCA_025629825.1). Lineage (NCBI taxonomy): Eukaryota > Viridiplantae > Streptophyta > Magnoliopsida > Malpighiales > Erythroxylaceae > Erythroxylum > Erythroxylum guanchezii. The sequence goes on along the minus strand of JAOTAX010049003.1, from coordinate 6,039 downwards.
CTCATGTTGTATGCGATACTTCAAGCTGTAGATCTGAAATACCAAATTTGTAAAAACATTGATGTTAAGAGGCAGGAAGGAAAAAGGAAACATATTCCATCACTATATGGATTAGTAGTCAAACGCACAAGATCATTGAGCTCTTCTTCAGATGAACATAAACCATAACGACCACCACTACTAGCAGTACGCAGCTTGCCCAATGCCTGCTGTAGAGGTTCAATTTCCTTTTTCTTCTCATCCAAGATCGTCTTATACTGCTTATTCTCATCTGTCAGAGTCTTCAAACGGTTAATCAACTCTGACTTTTCAGACTGCAGAAGATAAGAAATAGCATGATTAGAGTTGCTTATTTCCAATGTTCAAAACGGAATGGATGCACTATTTGCTGCAATACTTCCTTAGACAACTTGCAATAGTAAGAAACAATACTTTTATGTTAACTCCCACCTTCTTTTGATTTAAGATGCCATCACAAGGGAATCATCTAAAATAATAAAGGGAGGTAAATAGCTGTTACATTGCATAAGGATCAGATGACTAATAATAGTTCCAGACAATTGATACAAAATATATATATGTATACATAGGTATATAGTGTTAATGAAATCTACAAATATTAACATATATAGAACAAACAATACAATGAAAGGGAGGACAAAAAGGCAAAAAAAGCCTTCATAAAGGTAAAAATTAAGCTGATTCACTGAAAATTTTCAGATTAAAATCATTTGTTTTGCTGCTGTTAAATACTTAAATATTTCTATAAATTAGATTATCGAAGCCTTTGGTTGAGTTGGATGCTAAGTGTACTTTACTCTAGCAATTCAGAACCAGCAATATATCGCACATAGTATTAAATACCGCAAAGGATTCCATGTTTATGTACCATTCCTACAACCGAAACTCCACATAATCTAGTAAAATTTGTAATATTCAATCTTACCCTCTTTGCTTTAAACTCTTCAGTTAGCTGAAATCGTGATTGATTCTTCTTCTGTATTTCTTTATCAGCCTGATCAAGTTTAGCTTTCAATTTAGGATCCTCAAATACTCGGTACCTAACAAAATAGAAGGAATGAATCTGCTTCGGGGCTGGCCACTCATCAACCACATCCTTTGGGAAGTTGGAATCAGCAACACCATTCCCATCTCCTTTAGCTGAATCCTGTTCAATCGAACCAAATATTATTGGTTCGTTAGTTCCCAATTCTTTAGCAGGCTCACCATTTCCATTCTCCTGTCCTAATGGGTTTTCTTTATCAGTTACAGCGGCAACTGGTACCTGAGCCATTTCCGAACAAATCAACCTGCACAATTCATAGCAGATAAAATGAGCACAGCAAACACAATTTGAATGCAACCCAAAAAATGATCTTTTGAATCTTTTGAATTACAATAACAGGAACAATAAAAAAGATCTGTGCTTAGCAAATATTCATAAATCACGATCTCCTGATAAGTAAATATTCAAAAATGTCATCAACAAGCTAAAACCTTGATATAGTAAAAAAAAAAAAAAAAAAAACTCAACCGATCATCCAGAAGGAAACCAAAATGAAACCAGAAGAGAAATAGAATATCAGAGCAAATGCAACCCGCAGTCAAAAAAACCCAAAGCAGGTCCATACGACAGAAAAGGTCAATTTATTTACTTAAGCAATAACGAAAATTATGACAAGACATAACAGAGCAGAGACCAAGTTATCAAATGTAAAAGATGCACCGCTATCAAAAGCAAACAACAAAACCAGGAAAAGGGAGGTCCTTTACAATATCAATCATCGAGCTTTGGACATACGGAGACAAAGTAAACATGCAACAAACAGGTCACATAAACAATGATCAAAATACGAGGCAATACCTTTACCAAGATCAAGAAAAGGACATAAACAAGAAATATTGTGAAATGGGAACAGAAGAATTGAGGATCCATACCCCTGGTGGAACGAAAGGTGAGAAAGCAGAGAAACCCCTCTTGAGAAAGGGCCCTCAAGTTTCGATCTTTGACAAGAAAAACAAATACAAGGATCAGATCTGAAAGCGTCCCTCCCTCTGACTTTGTCTCTGTTACCTATTTTCCTCTCTCTTGCCTCGTCTTTTCTTTTCTTTCTGATTCTTTTCTATCTAAATACAACAGTCTACTAAACCGTAAATTATAGAGATGTGAGGAGAGCGGAAGGGAGAGTTATGACTTTTGACCTCATTTACCATGTATCTCTTTGAGAGAGAACGTGAGGATATTTCAGTTATACAGATCTCGCAGGCTCTTGCTGGCACTGATTCTACATCATACATACATACATACATACATACTGAATAAAATACAAGTATACGATGCGAATGGATAATATTTTTATCATACAGTATACACATTAAGGCGTTCTTGTTGAGATATCACTCCTTTTCGGTTTTTGAAGTTTATGGCTTCCTTTGAGAAGCATTTTCCAAAATTATTACCTTTTTTCAACTACAATTATTCGATATTTTTAGCAATATTTTAAAAATCAGATTAGTGACTGAACCAAAGAAGCGACTTATTCAAAGATTAATAGTTCAACCACTATTCAACCTTGATTGAACCGGTAGCTAATAAATATATAAATTTTTATTATGTATATATTATATATAAGATAATTTTTAAACATACTATTTAATTATTTATCTAATTATAAACTTAACTTAAACTTTCAAACTTCAAAATATACAAGTTTATTTTTTAAGTTCATCATCACAACACAAAATTAGATAACAAAGCTCACTAGTCATATTTCATTAAAAAGATTAAAAAAAGATCACTAATCATAATATTCATTTAAGTTGAAATCATCAAAATCAAGGCATTTTAAATAGACCGGCCGATTTTTTCTTTAACCAGTTCGGGAGTTTTTACTCGTCCGATCGTAAAATGAACAGGTCAACTACTCACAAAGAATAAGGGTTAAATCGAACCGTTTTATACTTCGAATAATTGATTCTCCAGTCCGATTTTCAAAACACTGATCTTTAGTATTGTTCTCCCTTTACTTTAGCCTATTAGTATTTTCCACATATCATTCAATAAACATAAATATTTTTAAAAAATAAATAATAAAATAATCCAACCTCATTTATATGTTAAAATATTTAATTAATTAAAATATCAATATAATCTTCTAGTATATATTAAATAAACAAGTAACAGATGTAGTAATATAAATTCAAATTTGAAATTATAAATATTTTAATTAAATATATTTTATTTTTAAAATTTATTTGATATGTTAATCTTACACTCTAAATAGTGTACAAATGTGAAGATATCAATCGAACGTACAGGATTTGATGGTAAATAGAAGGTTGACAAATCTAATATTCATATACTTCAAGTATTAAATACAAATAAGCATTTATATTTATATAAATTGTACATGCTATTACTCTACGCGGATGCATATGATTGTATTTGTCATCATCTAATGAAGTAAAACTGAGACCCTCTTGTCTCCGCTCGCATTCTTTGTCTTGTCATCAAACCAAACACTCCCCTCTGACCTTTGAGACTATCTACACTGCATCTCGACACGACGTGTCACTTTTCCCTCTTCATGTCGTCTTTTTCGTCGATGATTCCGAGAGAGTGAAAATGTAATTGCCCTCATCTTCAGATTTTTGGTACGATTCAACTAAATTCAATCTGATTAGCTGTCTGTCTGTACATCTATAAATCTTTTTAATTAAATCATTGCTACTTTGTCAACACTATTTATGCCCTCAATGTTGTTAAACTAGATCAATTGCAATATCTTTGAAAAAATTATAAAATTATTGGATCATATTATTTTAACAAAGATGAGTTTAGTTTATTTAGTAGCAAAACTTTTTATGTAATTTTAAAAGTATTAAATTTATTGTTAATTTATAAAATTTATTATATTTTTATATGATAAGTTATACTTTAAATATGATTTTTTAATTTTATAATACTAATTAAAACTATAAATTATACTAATTAAATATTTAAATTTTAATTTATTAGAAATATAACCTATTATTATCTTTCTCGTTAATGTTATTAATGTTAAGCGTTACCTAAGTAGAATTTGTTCTATGTAAGCCTATGTGAATTAATTAATTAATGTATGTGTTAAAAATAAATAATAACGACCACTAAGTACTTAGATGTTAACCTAACAGCTAATTAACTAATTTATATATATTATATATTTTATTTACTATTACTCATATATAATGTAGAATGAATCTGTTTACATGATATTAACAATAAAGTCAATGGTCAGTTATATTTATAATAAATTAACATTATAAATATTTAATTTATATAACTTCTAATTTTGATTATAATTTAAAATGTTATTACCGAAAAGACTTACAATCACAAGTTACTGAAAAAACATTAATTTAGGTGAACCGGAAATATGACTTAAATATGGAGAGAGAATATTCATGGGCCAAAATTTTGCTATATTTTGAGCATTGAAAATTTTCTATAATCTATCTTAATAAGGTCAAAAATTAGTATTATGTTTATTTTATAGTATAAAGGTTGAAGATGCTTTTGAGTGGAAAAGGAATTGGGCATTAATCAAAATTCAAAATTTTAAATGGAGTAATCTCAGCAATAATTAAGGGTGAATTAAAGAGATGTAGTGTTTTGTTTTACAAATTGAACCAGATTGCAGGAATTAAATTGAAATATGCAAAATGAGTATGGCAGGCATGGGGACACTTAATGCAAACTACAATTTTTTTAAAATTTCCAATATGCAATTAGTTGAAATAAACATTTACTAGATTAAAATTTGAATACGTAAAAGTTTAAGTCTTTTAATTATTTATAGCAACTAGGAGTTTTAATTTGCAATTTGGAAATTATACTCTTAGGAAAAGTATTCAACTAGATTAAACACAATCGTGGATGTTGTGTTGTATTTGTTCGATGATCTTTTGTTTCTTAAAGATATTGTTTAATTAAATTTTAGATTATAAGGTTATTAAGCAGCTTAATAAGGGTTGACTGGATGATGTGTTTTTGATTAACTAATCTTAAGGAAAGATGAATATTTAGTATCACATCGAATATATGATTAATGAAATAACTATTTTGTGTCAATGATCAATTGTAATTTCAAGGGTAGAAGCAACCGTAAACTAAGGTTCGTTTTATTAAAAAATCCAACTTTATTACTTCCTTCATTTTATTTATTGCAAAATTGATCAACCCTCTCTACTAATTAGTTTCTTTCATAACACCTAGCAAACGAGAATTCCTCATGGGATTGAGTCTTACTTCCATTTATTGCATTTGTTTAATTTTAGGAATTTAGGAACTAATTTAGGATACCTATGACAGTTCCGCCAAAATTTGGCACTGTTATTAGGGATTCTAAGATTGCATATTTGTTACGAGATCTTTGAAGGAAGCTCATTTACAATATAATCCGAAGATTAAAAAGTTTGCTTAAAAGCAAAGGAAAAAAACAGAGATTCAAAAATAGTGTGGTGCAAAAATCGTTGAAATAACTGAAACCACAGTGAACAACAGAACTCTTCGAGAACTAGCTGAACTAAATTTGAACTAACAACCTCACTACATAACTTTTCCTAATTTTAATGTGAATGCAAATTTTGAATTAAAATCTGGTTTAATTCATTTATTGAAGACTTTTTATGGTATTATAGGTGAGGATTCATACAAGCATCTTCAAGAATTTCATGTCGTGTATATGGGAATGAAGCATAATGGCATTATCAAAGACCAAATCAAATTATGTGTCGGACCCCGTTATCGAGACCCGACTGACATCATCTTTCTTATACTGACAACCTGGAGGTATTACTTGCGGTTTTAAAACAAACATCATAGTGGTGAGCATTACCTTGATCAAACTTATTCCTAAAATTCTCCACCTGATATGTTCAAGAATTCCTCTCAGTGTAATACAAAATAAAGGAATTTATGTCTTAACAAAGGACCGTGCTCATAACTAACATCAATGTTGCCCTTAAGAAAAATCAAAATTTCATCAACTTTCCCAT
>JAOTAX010048965.1:0-10475 GCA_025629825.1 Erythroxylum guanchezii | reverse complement strand
GGATTTTGCGTATGGAATTGGAATGTAAACTTGTGTATGATTATGGTATGTAAATGAGATGAATGTGAATGTGCCTTGGGTAGATGTGATTAATTGCGTTTGGATTCCAGACAGGAGGTCCGATGATGTTGATTGATTGAGAATTATTGAAGTGCTATAGGTATGATTGTGTTTGGATTTCGGACAGGAGGTCCGATGATTGTGTGAATTGGTTTGGTATATTGAAGTGCTTTTGTTTATGGTTTGATTTGGTGATATATAGACATGTGTGCGTCTTGATGGCAAAAGAAAAATAAGTTTTTGTTTAAATTGATGGTTATGATCCGCATATGAGGGCTAAAATAAATTGAGGTTATGGAATTGATGAATTCAAAAGGGATAATTGTTTTTGCTTGATTAAAGAATAAAAAAAATTACACCAATACGGATTGGTTAAGACCGAGATTGTCTTATAGTTTCCAACGCGACACGTTTGTTTGTTTAAAAAAATTTTGCGTTCTCGAATGTCGGGCATTGATTCTGAGCCATTCTCTTTTCTTTGGCTCATTAAGAATCCGATTTCCTTTTGTTTCTTTCGCTTTTTGATCCGATTTACTTTCTTTGACTTTCACGCACTTTGACTTTCGCCTTATGTTTTCGTTTTCAATTTTTTTTGCTTTATGATCCGTTCGTTCGTTTCTGCTTATTTGTTTTTGTTTGCGTTTGGCCCACTTTCTTTTAGGATCCGTTCTTTAGTTTTTTCGTTCGTTTCCGTTTTCTATTTTTTGGTTGGGGTCCAGTTCCAAAATCGGGTCCTAATAGTACTACCGTGATTGGGGAAGTCTGTAAGAAGTTTCTGATTTGAATTGATAAGGCAGAGTTGGCAGCAGATTTGATTGTTTTAAGGTTGAAGGAGATAGATGTTATCTTAGAAATGGATTGGCTCTTTGCTCATAGGGCCATCATGAACTGCTATACGAAGGAAGTGATTTTAGAGTCTCCTGATCAACAGAGAGTAGTATTCAGAGGCATTAGTTAAGCAGTACGAACCAGACTAATTTCATTTATTAGTGCTCTGAAGTTAATGTATGGTGGATGTGAGGCCTATTTGGCCCACGTGATTGATACTCGAGCTGAACAGAATGTACAGGATATTCCTGTGGTTAAGGAATTCCTGGACATGTTCCCCGCTGAATTACCTAGTTTGCCTCCAGATCGAGAATTGGAGTTCACAATTGACTTAATTCCAGTGCTATTACTATATACATTCCTCCATATAGGATGGCACCTGGGAAATTGAAGGAGTTGAAAGTTCAGTTGCAGGAGTTGCTCGAGAAGGGGTTCATTAGGCTCAGTGTTTCACCTTGGGGTGCTCCAGTATTGTTTGTGAAAAAGAAGGATGATACTTTGAGGTTGTGCATTGATTACAGGCAACTCAATCGGATTACAGTGAAGAATAAATACTCGTTGCCTAGAATTGATGACTTGTTTGATAAACTACGGGGAACCCGAGTATTTACTAAACTTGATTTGAGATCTGGGTATTATCAGCTAAAGATAGCAAAGGTGGATGTACCGAAGAGTGCTTTCAGATGTAGGTATGGACATTTTGAGTTCTTAGTAATACCATTTGGGTTGATTAATGCCTCAGCTGCATTTATGGCATTGATGAATAAGGTGTTTCAACCCTACTCGGACCAGTTTGTAATTGTGTTCATTGATGATATTTTGGTGTATTCAAGAAGTAATGAGGAATATGCTGAACATTTGAGAATAATTTTGCAGGCTATGAGGGAAAAACAATTGTATGCCAAATTCAGTAAATGTGAATTTTGGCTAAATCAGGTGGTATTTCTGGGTCATATAGTAATGGGGCATGGTATTCAGGTGGATCCAGTAAAAATTGAAGCAGTAATGAGTTGGGAGACACCGAAGAATGTATCAGAGATCCAAAGTTTTCTCGGATTAGCTGGTTATTATCGGAGGTTTGTCAAGAGGTTTTCTTTAATCTCGGCTTCTCTGACTAAACTTCTGAGGAAGAATGTTGCATTTAGATGGAATGACGAGTGCCAGAGAAGTTTTGAAGAGTTGAAACATCGGTTGACTACAGTACCGGTGTTGACTATTCCATTAGGATCCGGTGGATATGTGGTATACAATGATGCGTCGCATCAGGGACTAGGATGTGTATTGATGTAGCATGGCAAGGTGATAGCCTATGCATCGAGACAATTAAGGTCTCACGAGATGAATTATCCAGTACATGATTTAGAGCCTGCAGCAGTAGTTTTTGCTTTAAAAATATGGAGACATTATTTATATGGCGAGACATTTCAGATATACACTGATCATAAGAGCTTGAAGTATCTGTTAAGCCAAAAAGAGTTGAACATGAGACAAAGAAGATGGATAGAGTTACTGAAAGACTATGATTGCACAATTGAATATCATCCGGGGAAGGCTAATGTAGTGGCTGATGCTTTAAGTAGAAAGTCAAATACCAATGTAGCTTAGATCCAATCATTGAGGTTACTAAGCCTGATATAGTTGAGAGCTTTGAATGTGGAATTGAATTTAGAACAAAGTGAAGTATTGACAGCTACATTGGAACTGAGGCTAATGTTACATGATCGGATTAGAAGAGTACAGAGTAAAGATCCTGAAATGGTGAAGTTGATTGAGAAAGTTAAGAAGAATACAGATTTTGAGTTTGAATTTAGAGATGATACATTATGGCTAAAGTAGAGACTATGTGTGCCTAATGTTGATGATTTGAGGAAGGAAATCTTAGAAGAAGCTTATATGGCCACTTATGCTATGCATCTTGGTACTACCAAGATGTATAACATATTGAAACAACATTTTTGGTGGCCTGGAATGAAAAAGCAAGTAGCGGAGTTTGTTTCTAAATGTGTAACATGGGAATCTTAGATTTTTGACTTATTTTTGGTTGTGTTGAACTGAGAAGAAAGTGGTATAAGTACTTTATGTATGAGTTGAATAATATAGAAATGAGAAGATTAAAAGATGTGCAGAAACAATATATAATGTTGCAGTAAACTTCATGCTTTTTTTTTGTTATATAGGCGTGAATGTTTAGGTAATGTTAGTGATGGGTTTAAATGAGGCTAGAGTTAAAGAGGACATAAGAGTAGTGTGGTATTGTGTTTTAAGAAGGATTAAGATTATAGAAAAATATGTTCTAGTGAGGGAAGAAAAAAATATAGAAGTGTAGCTGGGAACAAAAAAAATAGTAGAGAGAGTGTGTGTATGTGTAGTTTTGGCTTTTGGTGTTTATGTTTAACCTTTGGATTTCTTTTGAATTACTTGTGTTAAGATGAAAGTTTGTGAAGTTTTAACTTCAAAAAGATGTGAAAATTAGGATATATGTTTTGCTGAGAATTTTTACTATTCATGGAAACAAAACCTGCATTAGAGAAAGGAAGAAGAAGGTGATGGATTGCTATATGACGTTCATGTTGAAATGTACATATGCACTAAAGTAAATTGAATGGAACGGGAAGTAGAAACGCAGAGATAAATCTAATAGAGAAAAATGTTGAAGTAGGTTCTATTTTGGGTTGAAACTTGTTTTGCAAAAGTGCAGCTGATGAAGATATATGCAGAAAATGATGAACAACTATATATAATTCTGTTTTTGATGTTATGCTTAATCTGGTAATTTTTTTTAAATTGTAGTTATGATGAGCTAAAATGGAAGTAAAAGAGTTGGATAGAGTGTCATAAGTGTTAATTGAATAAGATAGAAGGAAAAAAAAAGAGAAAGAAGAGGAGAAGTGCAGTTCGGTGAAGAAGATGAAGGTTGGTGTTTTAGAGGGAGAAAAGGTGGTGGCTGTATATATGGTATGAGCTAGAGAATTTCATTGAACAACCTTAAGTCTTTTGGCTATAACATTTTCATCTGAACTCCAAATAACTTGAAACTTGGATCAATGGATTCCTAAGATATTTTTCTTTCTCTCCATAAAAATTTAGAGTTATCTGAATTGATTTGAAAGTGATTGATAAGATGAAAGTGTGGAAGTCTGTAGGAATGTTATAAATTGGAAATTTTCATGATCATGCTTTAGTTTTCTAATTATAACTTTTAGATTTCTGAATGAGTTAATTTTTGATTCATATTAAACTAGAGACATATTTCTACAATTTTTGTGAAGAAGTCGAATTTTAATTCTATCTCTATGATTTTCAAAATTGGCATGAAAGTAAGTGGTAACTTAAGCTGAAACACTGTCAGGGACAGAAATCAAATCCTGTGGTTATTGAATAAATTGTATTGATGTGGGCCAAATTAGGTTGATTTTCTTCACCAAATTTGTAGCTTATTCTCTTATCTTTAAATTGGTATAAACTTTGTAATTTTTGGATATCTGAGCTGAAAGATATGAGTAGTGCAATTAGAGGGTATGATCATGTACTAGCTAAAAGTTCAAATGTGTACAGTCTGTGGTATTTTGTACATAACTCATAAAATACTAAAGAAAATTGGATGATCTTAGAGTAATTAGAAATTTAAGACATTGGAGAACAGCTTTCTAGAGGGAGTTTTGCTTAATTTTGTCATTTACCCTATTAGATTAATTATGCAAAGTCGACCCGAAATCATGTGGGTAGAAAATTTGAAGTGGCCAATTAAGTTATGTAATGGATTTCACATTGTTTTATTATCGTCTAATTTATAAGTACCAAATGATATTAATGAGGGCTTTGATATGTGATCGATTTAACGATGAGAATTACAATAAGATACCCAAAATTATCATGAACATGCATTGTACATAGTTAGTTTATATGAATGTGCATTAATGAATACAAAATTGTCCAATATTGTGATATGTATATGTAATGTATGTATAGAGGAGCACATTGAACAACCACATCTAGACATTGCCGGGACATCAAGGCAATAGCTGTTTGGAGCATACTGTGAGTAATCTAAGATGGTCTCACCATATTGTTTAGTACATTATTGAACTGTATTGCGATCTTATTGAATTGTACTGAGTTGTGTTGATTGTGTACTAGATTCCAGACAATATTTGTTCGAGACGTTTTGATGCATGAGAATGATATTGGAAGTGCTACTTTAATGTAAATGCGTTTGCCTAAATGTTTTTCTGATTCTCAATTGAAAGGTTGAATACTGGACTTAGTCCGATGACCACAACTACTGTGACTGTTACTGTAATTGATACTATGACTGATATACTGTTATATTACATGTAATTGAAAGTGATTGAATTGATGACTGAATTGTGGCATGCACTTCATTCCAACGCATGTAATGTAAAGGAGTTGTGACTGATGTGGCTATTGATATTGTTACTGATATGAGCTTTAAGCTCCCGCATATATGGTTCGAGCCTATGGCTTGGAGTGATCGATGAGTCGCAAACTGACTGACTGAGCCCGATAATTTGGGATATTGTAAAAGCACACAGTCACAACAAAATAAAAATGAATGTGAGTCTCATACATGTCGCATCCGCATATAATTTGAATTCATTAAATGATTTGCAAAGTTGCATAAAATTTTGTTATATGATTGAACTATGTATATGAGAAATGATTTATCTGTGATAGTATTTGATACTTGTTAAGTGGAGTTGAGCTGTATGATTACATGCTATAATTGATCTCGTTTTATGTCATGAGTGAACCATCGAGGATGGTTACTCTACTGAGTTCGCAAAACTCATCAAATTGCACTGTTGCTTTTCAGGTTCGAGAGTGAGACGACCTAGCTTCTAAGACTCCGTAGAAGCATATTTTGTGCAATTGTTATAGTCAGATTTGGCTCAGAGGTCGGTTAGCTGAGATTGAGGACTTAGCTTTTGTTTTGATGTTTATTGTATTTGGTGTGTACTGAGTTGTTTAAGCTCATAGGATAATGTTGTAAACCTTTGATGGTATTGTGTTGTATGAAATGATGTAAATTATGGATTTTGACTGACGTGATAACATTTTGAGTTTTTTAAAAAAAGTGTGATTGATGGTTTAGTGTATGATGCTATGTTATGTACAGTGAAGGTAAGATAATTAACATGGCATTTCTAACAAACATGTACACGTGTATTTGATGGACACACGTTCATATGTCAGTTAGGAATGGGGTGTTACAGTAACTTCTTTCCTAGACTGCTTATTCTCAGACCATAAGCCCATATAAATTAAGAATCTTCTTTATAACTAGAGAAAAGGGCCATTCAAGCTTAGCAATCTATTAATCAATGATGAGGGGTTCTCTGAGGCTCTACAAAAGGGTTTGGAGGCTACGATTTTAGGTACTTAGCAATTTGTTTGTATTCATAAGCTTAAAGCTATCAAAAGGGAGATGAAATTCTTAATGAGTAGAAGTTCTTCCTCTACTCTACAAGCAGTTGCCAAAGTTAGGGAGGAAGGAGAAATTGTCTAACATAACCTTGATTTGGATCTTGCCAATCCTAGCCTATTGAGTACTGAGAAAACTTTTTTGATGTCTTATATTTTAACTTTTTTAATGTCTTATATTTCTAAAGCTAGGGATCATGACAATCTAATGGAACAAATGGCCAAATTCAGTTGACTAAAAGATAGTGAATGGTGCTCAAAATTCTTTTTCAACTCTGTCTTAGCCAGGAGAAATGTAAACAGAATCTACTCACTAAAGTTATAAGATGGGGAGGAAATTTCTAAACAAAAAGACCTTCTAAAGGAAGCGGAGAGATTCTTTAAGAGCTTATACAACTCTTCTTGGAACCAAGCTACTACAATCACTTTTGAATCCTTTATTCATAAAAATATCCCTCAGGAGCATGCTGCAGCTCTCATTAAAACAATGGAAGAGAAAGAAATAAAAGAGGTACTATTTCAGATGCATCCTAATAAATCTCTTGGTCCTGATGGTTTCAATGGTTACTTTTTTCAAAAGACATGGCAGGATACTAGATCTATGGTTAAATGTGTTATACTGGAATTTTTCTTTAGGAGAGTACTACTAAAGGAGATCAACAAAACTCACATATGCTTGATTCCTAAATCCCCTTGTTCCTCTATATTGGATGACTTTAGGCCTATTACATCCATCAATTTCCTATACAATATTATCTACAAATTTTTAGCAAATAGGCTGAAGCTAGTCTTAGATTCTTTGATCTCTGACAATCAAAGTGCTTTCCTACATGGTAGAAGAATTGGAGATAATATGTCCATTTTTCAAGAGCTGATGAAACAAGTCTAAGTGTGTTCGTTTTTTTCACAAGTGTTGTTGCACTTCTTTAAATAGTTAAATTCTTCAACTAGTCGTTGCTTCATCCTGCATCCATAGTTTGAAGTGAATCACACATTAAAAAAATACTTAATAATGATATACAAATGCACAAAAGGGGGGGGGGGGGGTTGAATTGTGAACCCTTTTCGTTTAATCCCCTTCGTAAACGAATTAGTTAAGAGAAACTTGTTCTTTTTACAAGAACTACTAAAATCATAGTCGTAAAGAATTTTCGTAAACTTGTGTATAACAACCAAATCGAAAATTGAAAGATAAGAGATTGAGAGTAGAGGGTTGAGAGATTTCGACACAGCAATTTTTATACTGGTTCACCCCAAACCGTGGGCTATGTCCAGTCCTCAAATATCTTTCTGAGATTTCACTATCTCTCAAAGCTTTACAAGTATTCTTTTGTACACGAGCCTCTTCAGGTCTCTTACAGTCAGTATTCTTTCACTCCTAGCCTCTTCAGGCTATCTGCACTACTTTCTACTGAAAGGTATTTCGAGATTGTTACAGTCAAAACAACTCTAGATGTTTCGCACGATAATCTCACAAAAATTGCTAAGTTTTTGTAACTTGTCTCACTTTGTCTAACTATGCAATCTTCGACTTCGACTCATATTTATAGTCTTCGTCTTCAACTACTTGTTGATAACTGCTTCTTGATTCTTTAAAGAAACGGTTATTCAGTTGAGTTCTGTAGCTAACTCAGACTGATCCGTGTTATGCTTCCTCCGTCTGTTTTTTGTATCGTCTGATTTCTATCATTTGATTTTTTTTGCGTCTGCTTTTTGCGTCTGCTTTCTTGCGTTTGCTTTTCTTCGTCCGCATTTTGCGTCTGCTTTCTTCGTCTGCATTTTGTGTCTGCTTTCTTGACTTAGCTTCCGTCTGCTTTCCACTTTAGCTTTTGTCTGCTTTTCATATTTGCTTTCTTTCATTATTATTTGTTCCTCATCAAAATTATGTTCGTAAAGTCATTTTGACTTAACGATCTCTCCCTTTTTGATGATAACAAATAATCATATTAGTAAAGAAATATGTATAGATATAGAAAGAACAAAAACAGTTAGATAGAAAGAACAAAAACAGTCAGATCTTCATATCATTTTTCCTCCCGCTATCTATCTTTTCTTTTTCTTCTGTGTACAATGTTATACTTTGGTTGAATGTCAGGTACAACCTTTATCACCGTTTTCTCTGTGATTGGGAAAATAGTGTACGGTTGTCTTGTCATCTGTGTGGGGTATGGTATTGTTCCTACATACCTCAACGCCTCATGAAAGCTCTTCTCGTCTTCATTCAACAGATGCGTTGTACAACTATTCACCAGGATAGGTTGTAAATGTACCTTGACTAACCTTTTTAGGGTTTCCTTGATGATTATTGAGTTATTTTTCTTCTTCACAGGTTGAACTTCTTCGGTCACTCTAACTGTCAAATCTTCTTTCCTCAGAAGTTGAGAGGAGTTCACCTGTTCCTTACTGCGTTCTGCTGGTTTCTCCGTCTGAACATCAGTAGGAGTAGCCTTCTTCTGACTAACTTCCGCAACAGTGGGAGTAGTCTTCTTCTGACTAACTTTCTCCTTCTTTCCTGCTTCAATCAGTCTTGGAGTCTTTTGAGATTGCGATTTCTGTTTCTCAAACTCCAATTTCCTTTTACTCTGAGTCTCTTTAGCCTGTTTGGCTATATCTTCTCTTAAGATAGAGACTAAAGATCTTGTAACCTTAGGTGCGCCTGTCTCAGAGTCATCTACTTGACTTAGCACTCTGGACTTCTTCTCTTCTTGTTGTCTCAAGGTTTGAACTCTGGGTGATCTTCTCGCTTGCTTCGGAATTTCACTCAGAAGTGTCTACCCTTTCCTTTTCAGAGCACCTTCGTCTTTAATCCGTACTCGGCTACTTTCTCTTTGAGAAATCATCTTTTCTTTCTCAGATTCATCTAAAGCTTTCTGTGCTCCAATCATGAGCTTTTTCTCACCAGACTGAGATTTAGAACTTTTTATAGGGGATTTCTTCTGTGTACGCTCCCCCTCAGTTCCTGCTTTAGTCTGAAAATCTGCTTCTACTCTATCCAGATTCTTTAAACCCATTCTCCCTACTGTTGCTGAGTTGATAAAACTCTTAACAGACATCTTAACTCTGTTTCCTCTGTCAAGAAGTACTCTAGACTCCCTGAATATCCTTGTCAGCAACATTCCATAAGGATAACTGTTTGAATCCTTCATTGCCTTAACCATATACTGAAAAATCAGAAATGGTAAGTGTACAGGTTGACGATTCAATAGGTAGAATATGCACTGTTCACCCAATGTCGTCACCAAGTGCCTTGAACCCGCTCTTGGTAAAATGCAATTAAATAAAATTGCATGTAGAACCTTAGCGTTTGGCACCAGACTTGACGTCTTTCTCTCCGTAGGGTCGTTGTCTCCATACAACCGTCGATTGACTTCCTCTTCCTTCACACTGAACTTTGTCATCCATCCGGCTTTGCTCGTGAGCTTTTCTCCAGCAGATGGACATTCAGTTACCTTCTCAATCAGCTCCATTGTCACAATGATAGACACTCTATCTATTGTAGAAACAATAGTATCATCCACAAGCTTTACATTCTTCCAGAAGTCGTATACTTCATTTTGATATACAATTTCTCGCACTTGGAAGAACTTCCTCCACCCTGATGCAACTATCTCCAGTTCAATGTCCATGTTATCTTTCCTCAAGGACTCGAAATCAACATGTCTTTCGAAAACCATTGCTTGCTCCATTTGCTTCTTCGGTGGGTAAGGTACTGAACGCACAAATTTGTTCTTCGAAAGGGTAAGGTCAGTTACTGAGAGTTGAGAGAATTTGAGAGATGAAGGGTTTTGGTGTTGAGAATACTCCAAAGGTCTTATCAAGCGTGTTCTAGAATAGGTGAGGTTCTCAAAGCTATGAGATTTTTCCCTCCAAAACTTCCTTGTGAGAGAAATTAGCAGCTGTAACTCACTGTTACTAACTCCGTTAACTTCTACGTCCTTTTAACTTGGCTGTGACGTGTTAGACGGTTGGTCACTTAACATCACCATGTTAAGGTTTCGTCTGATTTCCTTGAAACGTTCTTCACTCAGTGGTTTAGTGAAGATGTCTTCCCATTGAAGCTTTGTCTCAACAAACTGAAGACTCACGATCCTTCTCTGAACGTAGTCTCGTAAGAAATGATGTCTGACTTCGATATGCTTCACTCT
>JAOTAX010048954.1:0-10476 GCA_025629825.1 Erythroxylum guanchezii | reverse complement strand
TTCCTTTGTCTCTCCTTGAGCACATATGTACTAAGATTTCGGGTTCTAACCCTTAATATGGGGACGGGATGTTACACTCACCCTCATGTAGAATGATTCTGGCACTGAATTAAATGTCACGTGAGTCACGTATGATTATAGCAGATTAAAAAACCTAGACTCTGTCTATATATAAAAAATTTATAGAAAGAAAAGGGGGTCAATGAAGAAAGAATAGAAAACAAGTCAACGTGAGAAAGAGAAGAAAATAGCAAAGAGGTGGCCAAAATATTGTAGAGGCAAGAAGCGAGAGTTAAAGCCTAGTTGGTGTGAACAAGAAGAAAAAACAACAGAACAGTCAATAGGAGCAACCACTTTTCTAGGTGAGAATAGAGCAAACGCAGAAAGCAAGAGCAGATGCCAAAGAGCGTGAGCTTGGCAGGAGATTCACGACCAACTCTTCTTCGTCCCTAAGTTCTTTATTCTATTTGTTAAACCTATTTCATCTATTTTTTGTTGTTTGTTGAACTTATTTAATCTTTTGTTGTTCAACTTATTTCATCTGTTTACCGTTTATATTTCTCTATATGCCATTAAACATGGGATTGAATTTGATGAATATGATGAAATGTTTTCATTCTAGTATGGGTTGAATGCTTATTCTTGAGAATTAATGGAACAGATTTAATTAATTATGCATGATTAAATTACTGTTTTATTGTCTTATTATTTTCTATGATTTTTGAACTTATTGGATGTAATAGTTTAGCCAACTTTTACATCATTTTGATATTGAACGAAGAATTGAGAGAAGTTCAATATTAGAAAAAGAAATCATAGACTCTTAAGTTATGAATTAGAAATATAATAACTTAAATGGGTAATTATTAGTTAAGTCAAAATAATTGATTTGGATAATAGACTTGTCGAATACAAAAGTTAGATCTAGTTTATTATTTGATTTCATTTTAGAACCTAATTGTTAATTTTTAGCAAAACAATTATTCAATAAATTTGCCTTAGTCATGCATATGAGAATAAATTAGTGAAATTAATTTCTCAAGTGCTTACTACATCGATTGATCAAATCGCTCTTTACTTCCAATTAAATTAGTTTACTTTTTAGTTTATTTCATTTCATTTTCTTTAAATCCTTTTCGTGATAAATTAGGTTGGAGTGTTTAATATTGAATTTACTTTTATTCAAAGTTAATTTGAGTGGATCAATTTCATCTCCTTCAGAGATGACCCTGGGTATTCGACTACAATTACGTCCTATACTTGCGAGTGAGATAGCCTAGGTTTTTTTAAAACTTAGTTTGGAACAACAATTTTTGGCACCGTTATCAAGGAGGTGTTTAGTGTTTAAACTTAAATTAATTTTAATTGTTTTGTTTTTTCATGCATACATTTTCATCGTGTTATTTTGTTGATTTGTTTTAACAATTTTGGTTATTAATTCAGTGTTGTCCTTATTTGGTTTATGTTAAGAAGGAGGTCCCTAAAAAATGAACTCGTTCCCTTTATTAATAATGTGCATTGAATACTAGGACCTTAAAGGCACTTTGAAGACAATATTGAGGAAAGCAAGCCTGAAGATCAAGTTGATAACCAAAAGATGAATGAAAGGCAGATAATAGTGAAGAAGTAGGTTTGGGAGAGGCAGTCAGAAACTATAAATTGAAGAGCATCCACTAAAGCATGCTATCGTCGTTCTATGGAATTCCTAATGAAGATCTTTTAAACTTCATTCAGGAATTCTATACCACTCTCTAGACATTTCCTTTAGATGGCTTAAATAAAGATCAACATAGAATGAGATGCTTCCCATACTTGAAAGATCAGGCTAAGGCATGGTTGATGACCCTTCCATTAGATTCATTGACTACACAGGAGGAGGTGTACAACAAATTCATGGGAAAATTCTATTCCCATCAAAAGACCTCTAAGTTGCGGATGAAAATAGCTACCTTTACTCAGATGGAGGGAGAGCCATTCCATAAGGCATAGGAATGCTTCAAACTCTTGCTAATATAGTGTCCACACCATCATTTTCTACTTCACATGTAAAACCAATTCTTTTATGATGGATTGACACAACAGTGTCAGTACACGGTGGACAATACAGTAGAAGGAGCTTTAGGTGAGAAGAATTTCAAAGACGCATATGAAATGTTGGGGGCCAATTCTTAACAAAAGAGCATGAGGGGGAGAAGAGGTAGAGTTCATGAAGTGAACTCAAACCAAGAAATGGCCATGCAAGTGGCTAAGTTAGCAAAGCATGCAAAAAATGTTAACTATGACACCATCCCAAAACATTCCAAATCAAGAGGTATGTGGTATATGTGGAACTTTTAATTATGGAGATAATGTTTGTTCATATTCTTTTAAATCTTTTACAAGTTAGGAAGAACAAGAGAACTATTTAATGGTATTCAAATGAGAGTGTGAAATGATCCATATTCGAACACCAATAACCTTGGTTAGAGAAACCACCCCAATTTTGCTTAGAAGACCACCAATCTACCAATGCAACCCTAACCACACTATCAAATTTTTCATATGAAAAACTAGTTCTAAGGGCAATCCTCATATAAGAACCTTCTAAGAAAGTCTTTTTTGGAGGAAAGTCTGAATGCATTTATTCAGGCAATAGCTCAAAATCAAGAAATAGACAAGAAAAGATTCAACTCCTTGGAAGCTTATGTAAAAAAGGTTGAGACTTAAGTAGGGCAACTCACTGCTCAAATGCAAAACAATCAAAAGGGAAAGTTACCCAACCAACCTGAACAAGCCAAAGCAGTTAATATCTTAAGAAATGGTAAGGTGATTGATAATCAAGTTAAGATTCATTCTAATCTATCTTATGTAGGTGAACAAGAGGAGGAGAGCCTCATCAAAGAGAAAGATAAGCAGAATGAAGTAAGCAATGGGCATGACTCTTCAAGTCACAGTCAGAAAGGTGAAAACTTGGGCATGCAACCAAAGACAATGAAGGATCAATGCTTCATATGGACCACCAATTCCATATCCAAGTCACCTTAAGGACTCAAAACAAGATGAGAAGTTTTTTAATCTGTATAAAATTCTTTCTAAAATTAATATTAATCTGCCTTTGTTAGATGTGATCAGGAATATTCTAGCTTATGTAAAGTTCTTCAAGAAACTAAACACCTAAAAACAGAAGTTTGAGCCAAATGAGAATAGTTTTAGAAATAACAAGTGCAGTCCTTCAGTAGCAGTTGCCCCAAATTGAAAGATCTAGGGAGTTTTATTGTGAAATTGTCAATGGGTAATAGTGATGAAGTTAAAGGTATGCATGACCTTGGAGCAAGTATAAACCTTATGCCTCACTTTATTTATGTAAAATTGGATATAGGACAGTTAAGACCTATAAACATGTGTTTACAATTAGTTGATAAGTCAATCTGTTATCCAAAAGGAATAATGGAAGATGTGTAGTAAAGGTTGGAGGATTGGTTGTCCCTGTATACTTTGTTGTCTTAGACATGGGGGAACTATAAGAGTAAGAAAAGGAGCATTCCATACTCCTAGGGAGGCATTTTATGGCCACCACCAATACCTTGATTGATGTGAAGAATGAAAAGCTGACAATGACTGTTTTGGGAGAAACAGTGGCATTTTCACTTTTTAATGTTAAACATATTCCTACTACTGTTGTTTATAAAGAAAGTTCTTTTGTTGATCAAATTAATGCTACAGATCTTGATTTTGCCTTGCAAGAAAAAGAAGAAAGGGAGTTGGATTTGGCTAAAGAATTTGATGAGTATTTCCAATTGCTAGACGATGCAATTGAGGGAGATTTTGGCAAATTCTTAAAGACAACTCCCAATAAAGAGAAGAATGTAGCCCCGTCGAAAGTAGAGCTAAAAGAGTTACTTAAGAATTTGAAATATGTGTTTTTAGGAGAAGGGGAAACATATTCCACCATTCTTGTATCCATTTTGAAGGCTGACCAAGAAGAAAAAGGACTTTAAGTGAGATGAAAAGATTGAAAAAGGCCATAGGATGGGGTTTGAGTGACATTAAGGGAATTAGTCCTTTTATGTGCATGCAAGGATTATCCTAAAAGAGGGGGCTAAACTAGTTAGAGAAACCCAAAAAAGACTTAGCACTAATATATGGGAGGTAACAAAGAAGGAAGTTTTGAAACTGCTCGATGAGGGAGTGATTTATCCAATTGTAGATAATGAGTGGGTAAGCCCAGTTTATATAGTTCCAAAGAAATCAGGCATTATCATTGTTAGAAATGACAAAAATGAGTTAGTGCCTACTAGGACTACCATTGGATGGAGAATGTGTATCGATTATAGGAAACTGAATATGACTACTAAAAGGACCATTTTTCTCTCCCTTTTATTGATCAGATGTTGGATAACTTTCTGGACATGAGTTTTATTATTTTCTTGATGGTCTTTCAAGTTATTACCAAATACCTGTTAAGCAAATTTTACTTTTAATAAAACCCCCATTATTCGCAAGTATACAGTTCATAAACTTATAGTATTAAAGGTGTTGATGCCACAAGAAAATAGTTAAAACTAAGTCAACCTAACTTTCTCTAAGGTATCGAGATATGAATTGAATAAAATATCATAATTTTAAAACAACTACATGAAACTAAGCAAATAATCAAATAACAAATGAGCTACCATAAATATGTAAGGAACATCAAGGATAAAGCTTAGGATTCATTCTATCGTTATTTTGCTCCCTAATCACTATTGATTCAATTATGTGTTGATTCTAGATCTTCTAAGGGATTGACTACTCTTTCTGAAGACCTAATCAATTAACCTTAATTGATTACGAACTTCTAGATTTTGCAACCTCTCGATTCATAAAATCTACCTAACATTTCAACTAGTTCTTAAGAGATCTATCGAATAATTTGATTTTCACATAAGATCTCTCTTTATATGATTACCAATTTAAAATTTGGGGTACTTATTATGTCACTAATTCTCGTTACCCAACCTAATCGGATTACTTTGAACTCACTCTCTCGATTTATTATCAAAGCATTAGCATACCCAAACATCACAACATTAGAAAATTGAATTGAAATCAACAATAATCTACTCACAAAACAAATCAAGAAAAAATATAAATCTAATGATTAGAGCATCCTAAACGTGAATAACATATTCAAATCTAAGTTACACATCAAGTTTAATGAAATAAACGAAGGAAAGAAAGAAAGAACTTGATTTGAACTAAAACTTGAAATCTAGAATTTCTGAATTGCTCTTCTTGCTCCTCCTTCTTGCTCTCTCACTTAGGAAGATGGTGGATGCTCACTTTTGAGTGTTTTATGTTCTTAAATAGTTCTTGAGGCTTCTATGGTTCTTTTTAGGGTTTACCTACTTAATTTGGTTCAGAAAATAACCCCAAAACGTTAAAATTACAAAAAGAGTCACATGTTGGAAAAGCTAAAATGTGCTGGAATAGTTGTCTGCTCTCTCTGTCATGATCGTGGCAAAACAATTCATGATCGTGGCCTACTTCCATACTTCCAGTTCTTTTGTTTTCTTCAATTTCCTATTTCCATACACTTAAACACACATTAAACACATCTTGAAATATAAAATTAAGATCCAAATTATGCTCAAAACCATTCAAACACTTAGAATATAATCAAACAATAGTAATAACATAATTCTAAGACTATATACATGATAATCATCTAAGAAATACTCAAAAGCACTCTAAAACATCTATCAAAACATAGTATAATTTACAACTATCAATATCGATTGCTCTTGAGGATCAAGCAAAAATGAAATTCACTTCTCCATTTGGGACATTCGCTTCTAGGAGGATATAATTCAGTTTGTGTAAAGCACCTGCAACATTTCAAAGGTATATGTTTTCTATTTTTTAGACATGATCAAGGACTTTATCAAGGTATTGATGGATGATTTTTTAGTCTTTGGTGCCTCTTTTGATGATTGTCTAAATAAGCTGACTCAAGTACTTAAAAGATATATTGAACGCAACTTGACTTTAAATTGGGAAAAGAGTCATTTTATGGTAAAACAAGGAACAATCTTAGGTCATGTGGTGTCAAAAAAGGGAATTAAGGTCGATAAGGCTAAAATTGAAGTTATAGAAAAACTTCCATCACCCACTTCTATCAAGGGTGTTAGAAGTTTTCTAGGGCATGTTGGATTTTATAGGAGGTTTATTAAGGGATTTCTCTAAGATAAGTCGTCCTCCATTTCAACTGTTAGCCAAAGATGTCAATTTTGATTTTAATGAGGATTGCCTTACGACCTTTAACATTCTCAAAGAAAAATTAATCTCTGCATCGATTATTGTGGTCCCTGATTTGTCTTTAGCTTTTGAAATTATGTGTGATGCTTCTAATTTTGTCGTGGGAGTCATTTTGGGCCAAAAAGTTAAGAAATCTTTGCATGTAATTTATTATTCCAGTCTAAATTTAAGTGATGCAAAACTAAATTACACAACCAATGAAAAAGAATTGTTAGCGGTGACTTTTGCATTGGAAAATTTCAAATCTTATGTGTTAGGGTCAAAAGTTATAATCCATTCTGATCATTTAGATATCTTTTGACCCAAACGCATGCAAAATTGTGGTTAATTAGGTGGATTTCGTTGTTACAAGAGTTTGATGTAAAAATAAAGGATTAAAAAAAGGGAGTGATATTATTGTTTCAGATCATTTGTCTAGGATAGCTCCAAACTTGGAAAATCTTGAACAATAAAAGAAGTATGCAATTGCTAAGAACTTTCTTGATGAGTAGTTATTTGTTGTTAGTAAAGTGTCTTGGTATGCTGACTATGTGAATTATCATGCTTATGGCATTTTGAGACCTAACATGACTTTTTAGGAAAGGAAAAGATTTCTTCACCTAAGCAGGTACTACTTTTAGGATGATCCATACCTCTATTGAATTGCATGGATGAAATCATTCAGATGGGCATTCTAGAGGAAGAGCAGGTAAGTGCCTTGACCTCTTATTATGAACTCCACTATGGAGACCATTTTAGAGGCTGAAAACTACTTCTAAAGTTTTTCAAAGTAATTTGTACTAGACCACTTTGTTTAAGGAAGCTTATTTCTTCTGCTTTAAATGTGATAAATGCCAACGAACTGGAAAAAAAGTAGAAGAAATGAAATGCCCCTAACTAGCCAATTGACTATTGAATTATTTGATGTTTGGGGTACTGATTTTATGGGCCCTTTTCCTAAATCTTTGAGATTTGAGTATATAATCATTGCAATTGGTTACTTGTCTCGATGGGTAGAAGCAATACCCACCCAAACTAATAATGCTAATGTTGTTGCTAAATTTGTGAAGGAAAATATTTTTAGCAGGTTCGGAATTCCACAAGCAACTATAAATGATGGAGGAAGTCATTTATGTAATAAGCTTTTTGAAAATAAAGAAATATGCAATCACCCACAAGGTGGCGACCCCATACCACCCACAAGCACCCAGCCAAGTGGAAACAAGTAACAAGCAAATTAAGGGGAATTTGGAAAAGATTGTGTGCCCATCAAGGAAGGATTGGTCAAGAATGTTAAATGGTGCACTATGGGCATATCGAATAGCTTACAAAACTGTCTTAGGGATGGGTCCTTACAGGCTAGTTTTTGGGAAGGCTTGTCATTTTCCCGTAGAGGTTGAGCACAAATCATTGTGGGCAATCAAGATAGTAAACATGAACCTAGATGATGAAGGAAGGGAGTGTTTGTCAAATCTCATAATTAGATGAGCTACGAATTAAGGCTTATAAGAATTCAAAAATCTACAAGGAATGGGCAAAACGCCTTCATGATAAGGGTCTCGTAGGTAAGTTTCTAACACCTAAAATGAAAGCTCTATTGTATAATTCTCATTTGCATTTATTTCCAAGAAAATTAAAATCAAGGTGGAATGAGCCATTCAAAGTAATTAAGGTTTTTCCATATGGAGTCGTGAAACTAGAAAATTCGAGAACAAAGGAAACCTTTAAAGTGAATGGCCACTGAGTGAAACCATATTAGGAAGGAGCATAATATAGTATAATCAAACACTTTGAGCAACCCACCTAAAGCATGACTATTGAGGCATCCAGCTACATAATGTTAAAGAAGCCCTGAATGGAAGGCAAGCCATATTTTTTTTATTATTTGTTATTCCTTTTTAATGAATCTCGACTTATTCTATTTACTTTGTATGTGTAGGCTTGGAATCAAACATCACACTGGCCACATCAAATCACATTTAAAGTTAAAAAATAGGCCACACCCGTGCAATAAACCTCATGGGCGTGAATGGGAGAGTCACCCCGTGATCTCACACCTCACAGTTGTGACTCCTCCTTTAAATGTGTTGCCCATCCCTAATTTTCAGTCTTCTATTTTTCTTCCTCACAATCATTCACTACTCCTTTGAGCAATGCACCTCCAAGATTGCATGCAATGCCTTCCAGGCCCGATTCACAGATCATGTAACCCAGTCTGGAGCATTTGAAAGGCAAGTAAATGAGAGGATACACAACATTAATGCTAACATGGTGGAGATTAGTAACTTCATGGCCAATATAAATGCTCACTTTGGACAGCCACCACACCTACCTTACTATTGTATTTCTATCCTTTTTCTTTTATTGTTTGTAATTTTTAACTTCTTTTAGTTTAAATTTTTTCCTTGTTAGATAGTTGCTTTACGTCTTAAGTCCCTATTTTATTTTCTTATCACATTAGGAACAATGTGATATTTAAGGGGGGGAGTAGTAGTTTAATTTTAAAAATTGTGTTGCATGTTTTCCTCATTTAATAGTTAGAGATGCATTGTCTTGAAGTAAACTTGATCGGAAATAGAAATTCATAATATGAGTGAATAAGTATACTTGTATGCTTAGTCTAATCTACTTGGATTTTGATTTAAAGGACATTAACTTGTTGTGATGGATGAATGAAACTTTCTTTGGTAAGATTTTGAAACATTTTGAAATATTAAACACCAAAATCAAGAGTTCTTTATTGAGAGTGTTCTTTCATGGTTAAAGAACTCTAGAACTTGCTTACGAAAACTAGTTAAGATCACATAATCTTAGGTAAACATTGAAATGATGAAGCCAATTAGGATTTATCCCTTTTTTGCTTAAAAAGCCACCATAATTTTACCCTTAGTGAGGCCCTTTGAGCTTAACATGAAACTCTTTCTTTCTCTAAACCCAAAATACGAGCCTTAACCTTGATTATTTATCCTCTTCATTATACCTACCATAAGGGCGAGTTGAGCATTTGAAATGGTATGACTGGGTTTAAGGAATAATTGCTTGAATAAGTATAGGGGAATCATAGCATATAATTGGCTACTGAGTTAGGAATGGATATAGTTGTAAAAACTTGTATCTCTCCTCGACATTTTTCCTCTTCTAAACTTGAGCTCCTTAATACAAATAAATAAAAAATATTAAAAAGTAAAAGAAAAGAAAAGAAATATAAATAGAAAAGAAAAGGAGGGAAGAGAAGACAACCAAAAAATTAAAAGAAAAAGGAGAGACATAAAAAAGGGGGGGAGTGTTACTCTTGTCAATTGAAAGAAAAGAATTGTGTGTTTTATTCTTCATTATTCTATATTATTTTAAATGCTCAATTAGTTATGTGGTCTTAAACTTTGATTGATGTTTGTGCTTGATATGAGTGGTGGAGATTGGATTAGTATGCAAGCTTATGGTAGACGCTTTAAATAAAATGAATGATGAGTGAATATATCTTACCCTTAAATTCTTGAGATGATGGAGAGTGGCGTGAGTGTCTATCACACCTATTAATTATTCTTTGAATTGAAGTACTTGTTACTTTTGGCTAAAGTATGAGGAGAATAGCTTATTTATGGAGTATTATAAGTTTCAAGTTCTTGGGTTGTGTTTATTAAAATGATTCTTGATATCTCTGACTATTATTTGGGAAAACTGTTGTTTTCATTATTTGTTCTTTGTATAGTTTAGTTTTCTCAATTTTGATTAGGGACAAGCGTAGTTCAAGTGTAAGGGACTT
Source organism: Erythroxylum guanchezii (assembly GCA_025629825.1). Lineage (NCBI taxonomy): Eukaryota > Viridiplantae > Streptophyta > Magnoliopsida > Malpighiales > Erythroxylaceae > Erythroxylum > Erythroxylum guanchezii. Next base: position 458 of record JAOTAX010048954.1, on the reverse strand, counting down.
ATTGTGTCTAATTTTTATTGATTTTTCTAGCTTTTATATTCTGATTTTGGTTAAAATTTCTTGCCTTTTAATCCAAATTTGAATGAAATTAGTTTTTTGGAATTGTTTGTTAATATTGCAAGAAAACAAAGAAATTGGACAAAAGTCAACCGAGTAACAGGAGTTGTCACTGAAGGAGTGTCACAGGCATAACAAGGGAGTCACCATGACATTCTTTCACATACATGACAAGAGGACTCACCATCGTGCAGAATGATTCCGGCACTGACTTTAAATGTCACGCGAGTTACACTTGGTTACAGCGGATTACAAAACTTAGACTCAGTTGGAAAGAACAACACAATGGAGATGATAGGCACACACCTGCAGACTGTGCTCATACCTTTGTATATAATATTATAAAAAGGACAGAGTTTGTTACATGACAGCGATGGTAGACCAGTTGTGGTCATACGCGT
>JAOTAX010048916.1:0-10478 GCA_025629825.1 Erythroxylum guanchezii | reverse complement strand
ACTTTCGATTCTGTTTCCTTCGTTTTAATGAATCATGTATAAGTATGAGGTTTCCGGTTTAAGTAGTTGGGTCTCGGTAACGGGTCCCAACAATGACTCATCTGCAAGCAGTAGCTGGAGGGGGAGGAGGTGATTCATTACAGCTGCAGAGTGTGATGTTTCACCTTGACAGTAAGTACCTCCGAATCGTTGTCTGAACCTGGGTCGCATTATATCACGTTATCTCTTTGGTGGCATATTTCAACCTGAAATTCATATTTGATTGAATTTTCTAGAAATATAACTATTAGAAAATCATTTCCTATATCCAATTACATATCCCTTAAATCATCATCTGACCTAACACTTCCAAGTTAAGTTATATCATATTTCAAGTAATTAGCCTTAGCTTCTTACGATTAAACTTGATTTCAGTTTTAAGAGGACCATACAATAGATAACCCTTTTTTCAAACCTTACCTACTCTTCTGTAGAAATCTTTCTTTAATAATAATATGTCTAGATCATTCATTATATTGTCAAATGTGGACAAATTGTTGAACTCAATACTAGTCCAATTGCTCGGTAGCTTCTTTTGGTAAAGAGTTATAAGACCTCTTCTTCTTACTTCAAAGTAGCTCCATGAGTGCATAGTATGTGAATCAAGTCCTTCTTAAAGACAATATCTCTATCCTTCTCTTCAAAACTTGAAGTATCTATCCTCATCATTAGTATAACATCTTTGTTTTCCACCACTTTAATCATCATTTTCATTAAGAAGCCCCCAGGTAAATTCAATCCCATCAAAATTATCAACAATCTCCTTTTGGGATGTAGTTCTTAGAGTCTTGAAAATAAGAATGAACAATAATTACGCTTTTGGTCTCCTTTGTTCGGAGAACTAAATATTAAATTTTCCTATGGTATAACTACTACTAAAACCTCCTTGCCATATGAAACTTATTTATTTGAAGCAATTATTAGAGGCAGACGAATTATAATAAGAATTTGATATATCAAGACCAATTATAAAGTAGATGATACATCTAACCATATGATATTGATATGTTAAGATAAACTATTAAACATAAATTTTTTTGGAATTATCATTATAGTGATCTTTATAGTTATTATGGCTTATATAAACTAAACTATTTATACATACTAACAAATAATTTATAATATATATGAATAATGTAGTTAATATGAATTACCATATCTATATAGCAATTTCAAGTGCTATATAGATTGAATCTAATTTCAAGTGCTCAACTAAACCAACCAAAAAAGAATCTAACATAAGGCAACATTGCACCAAATTATGTGTCGAAAAGATTGAATGGAAGGAAACATTCTCTACATATTCAAGTCATTGAAGTGATTTATCAATCAACAGATTTTATATAAATATTGACCCTATGAGATTTCAATCATTTTATTCTAGGTTATTCAGGATTTATGATCCAATGTAAAAGTATATTTAGACAACACTTTTTCCCATTAAAGCAATGGGGTAGAGATAAAACACTTTTTCCCATCAAGAGAAAGAAATGGGGTAGAGCAATAACAGCAACAACACTACACAATGGTGGCGTATTATTTTTTTATACTAAGCCAAAGTGATAAATGGTCCTTAAAAGGGACTAGTCCACTTTAACATTACCTACCACAAGATGGCCTCTCTACCTCATATACAGGGTTGAAAATTACCTGACAACCAATGCTCCATCTTCTCATAAACATATTCAGAATCACACTCCCCGCACCCACCATACCCTACTTTGATAAGCACCTTGAAACTGGAGTCAAATTACATATTAAAACCACAGTTAGGCGTTAATAATAATTGGCATTGACAACTCCCTAAATCATTATACACTTGTTATCCTCCTTTTATGATAAGATCCATTTTTTACCAAGGAACTAATTCTCCTTGAGCTGCTCTAAAAACTAAATAAAAAGATTTTTAAGGAACAGACAAAAAATCTACCAACGCAAGCTGCCACATCCAAGATTCGAAAAAGGAGAAACTTTAGTAGGAACAGGTTTCTTTCCTATTCTCATAGATGCTATAGCATATTACAATCCCATTATATATCTATATAACCACAGGAGATAGAATAATAATGTCAATTAATCCAAAACAGTGATAACTAGTATGGAAAGGAGAAAATCATTAAAGAACCCACTCAGAACTTTTCTCGAACACTTTAAAGGCATAACATATTCATCCTAATTAACTTAAGAAAATCATGCCTTTTTCTTCCCCAAGGCTTTCCAAAACATTGCAAACATAAACACACCATAGACAATTCAAAACAAACGCAAAAACACCTCAAAAACTCCCAAGTTCAAACATATATGCCAACACGAGTTATGCAAAAAATCACAAAGAACAAAGGCTGAATGACTTACCTCCACCAAAGGACACAATGACAGTGGTCGAAGAAGACAAACGAACACACAGGCTGATGAGCAGAAGACGAATCGACGACAAAGAAACAGAAGGAATCGACGACAGAAAATGAAAATGAAAGTGCAAGGGAGAGGGAGGGGGTCTTCGGGTAGGCTAAATGCGTAGGAAAACGACGTCATTTGGTGTTTAACTAAATGATGTCATTTTTGTTATACCAAAAGCATTGAAGTCGAAAGAAATGATGATGTTTACTTTAAAATTTACCGACGGAAACATTTCTGTTGGTAACCCCAAAACATTTTTATTCCGCCAAGCATTCTCGCCTTCTTTACCGATGGGCGCCTTCTACCGTTGCTATATTCCATTGGAAATTTTGCGACAGAAACATTTTCGTCGATAAACCCAAAAATTTTTGTATTCCGCCAAACATTCCCACCTCCTTTACCGACGAGAGTCTTTTAATGTTGTTATATTCCGTCAAAAAGTTTGCCTAGATAATTTTCCTCCATTTTTTACCGACTGATAATTTTACCGTCACAAAATGTAATCTTTCCCGACAATGTTACCTACAAAAAGTCTTTTTACGTCGGTAATTTGCTTCGGTTTCTCTTCCGTCAATAACTTTCTGTCGGTAATTACTAATTTTCTTGTAATGTTTTTAAAGAGTTTTCATATGTACAAATTTCATCAAATCTTTAGAAAGCCAGTAAACTTAACCAAATAATTAGTGCAGTCAATTTATCTGTTCTTTATCACTAAAATATTTATGGAATGAAAAAAGCACTTAGACTATTTAATCATGACTACCTAATAAACAAAAACTACAAAGTTATCTACGGATTATTGTAAACTATCAAGTGGTAAAAGAATTAATATAATATCTTTTTTTAAAGATAAAGAATTGTGTTAAGAAAACAATTAGATTAAAACAGCAATCTCATGTAATAGTTATATCTAATATCTTTCTGTGAAAAGTAGTATACAATTTAGTCTTACTAGTTCATTCTTTTATTGTTTGTTATCGTTATTGTTTATTAGCAATCTTAGAGAAGATACCTCAATTTCCATTGCAAAGTGTTCTCTACTAATGAAGAACCATTAACATATGGTCTGCTTAATTTGCTAATTAAAGGAGTGTTGTGTCTAATGACTAAATAATATCTTAAGATTGCAAAGATTGTCTAGGCATTACATCTCCATATCACAACTAAGGATTTTGTAGGCAAGTGAATAAGAAGAAGTGTGCCACATGAAGACACTGATGGAGAGTTATTTCCTAACTTTTAAGAGGGCACAGAGTAGTTGTAAGATTTGTTAAGCTCTTTTTCAGTTAAACATTGAAACATTTTCTATAATATATAAACATTGGGAAAAATATTTCTGATTAAGAGGTACCGTTACAAAATAAAAAATTGAAACCTTATTTAAATGACTAGTTTTCATTATCAAAAGAAAACGGAAACGTTATGTAGCATCATGAATCACTATTTATTTGACCTAAATCTATGAATCTTTATTCATCAATTTCAACATCTTAGCTTTGAAATCAATTAAGGTTTTGAGAGGGCTTGGGGAGAAATTGGGCAAGGTCCAAGTAAGCCCATATGGACCCACAACATCATATTTCAGCTCAAAACCTTAATGCAATAGCTTACAATTCCTATCTATGTATATAACTCACTTCATCCTTCTATCTATTATCAATATAGGGTTACTCGACTTATGAATTTTCAACATCTCCCCCTCATAAGTGGATCCATCTATATCGTATTAGTTCTCCCTCAACCTATAGCTAATGGGAAGTCATTTGAGTCACTCCATAAATCACTATCCATTTGACTTAAATCCATAAATTTATATTTGTCGAACTTCACAAACCTAACTCTAATACCAATGATTGGTTTTAAGAGAGCTTGGAAGAAATTAGATCAGGTATATGTAAACTTATATAAAATTAGAAAATTATATCTCAACCCAAAACTTTAAGTCAGTGGGTTATGAGTCATATCTTTGTACATAACTCATTACATCCTTATGTTTTTTCAATATAGAATTACTCCATTTATGAATTTCTAACATCTCTCCCTCACAAGTGGATCCATCCACATTGGACTAACTCTCCCTCAACTTATAACTAATGGAAAGTCATTTGAGTCACTTCATGAATCACTATCGATCTGACCTAAATCCATGAATCTTTATTCATCGAATTTTACCAACCTAGCTCTAATATTAATGATCGGTCTTAAAGGAGATTGGCAAGAAATTAGATTAGATCTAAGTGAGCTCATATACAATTAGAATATCATATCTCAACCCAAAACTTGAAAGCAATGAGTCATAAGTCATATCTTTGTATTTAACTCGTTTCATCCTTTTTTTTATATAGAATTACTCCACTTATGAATTTCTAATATCTCCCCCTTATAAGTGGATCCTTCCATATCGAACTAACTCCTTCTCAACTCATAGCTATTTGAGTAACTATATGAATAACCATTCATTTGACCCAAATTAGTGAATTTCTATTCATTGAACTTTGTTAACCTAACTTTGATATCAATGAAGGTTTTAAGAGGGCTTGGGGAGCAATTAAACCAAGTCCAAGCCCATATATATCCAAGCATCATATGTTAACTCAAAACTTTAAGATAATTAATTATGAGCCATATCTTTCTATATATATCACATCATCCTTATGTCTTTTCTCGATATGTGATTACTTCACTTACGAATTTTCAACAATTATAATGTATTAAGACCTATATTTGTATGCCAATCTTTTCCAATATGATCCCAAGCATTACGGGAGGTAATACGAACAATATGCAAATGAAAGTATGCATCATACAAATTTCTCATTAGACTAACTAACCTTCAATATGAAAGAATTTTGTGTATAGAAAAATAATTTTGAAATTATAATCTGAAATGTGATTTTGGCCTTCATACATATATCTTTATGATATTCATCTACAAGAGCTTCCAAGTCCAGGATAAAAGTATTGATTTGAAAATCAAAATCAGTAAACTCTTTAGTATATTATTGAAAGCAATAGGATGGCATGTAGTCTACATATAGTCCTGATAATGCACATATTTATGACCAAAGCGCACCCCCACAAAATATATTAGTTATCTTAATATTAATCGTAATAATAGGTTAAGAGATATTACTAACTGAAGTTAATTGAATTGAAATGTTAATTAAGATATGATTAAAAAAATGCTCGATCTCTACAAAAATAATATGTTTACCTGCTAAAAGAAAATTACATTAGGAATACAATTGATTGAGGGAAACTATTATATCATTAATTCTGTTAGAAATCAATTCATTATTGACTAAGTGATGATAGTTCTCATTAAGGAAAAGCTTCCCTGCTCTTTTTTTCCCAACTCATAAGTATCCAGTACAAACCACATTGTGAATTTCATATTGTAGAATTGCCAAGTAATTACTTAGGATATTCTATAATACCAAAGAGATAGGATATTGTACAATTCAATAGAATAATCACTAACTAAAGAGACACTAATAATTCATGAAAAGAGATGAAGTTTGAATAGAGTCTCACAAAAATCACACGTTAGCTTAGTGACATTACATAGATGTAAAAAAAAATGTAAAGGGCTAGGGAAAATTAGATTTTATCCTCAAAAACATAATTCTAATAAATAAAAATAGATTTTAGTTTAGTAGAAAATGTTAACCTATTTTATTTATTATTTTGGGCATTATTTTTATTTTGATATATTTGATATATCTTTATGATAAGAAGCTGACTTAGTAAAGGATTCCAACATTTTAGATTATATAGTATTTTTTGAAGATAAGATAGTATGGAAAGAAGAAATTCTAAATGAGATAGAATCCTAAAGAAGATTGGATTTGTTGAAGATAAACATGTTTTGCTGGAGATGAACATGGATGAGATTTATCGAAGATTCAACTAACTTTTGGCAGTTGTGTTTTATATGCTTCGATGATAAATTACATGTTATATCTATTAATTTGTGTTGTTGTGATTTGGGAGGTATTGTAGAGATAACTTATATGTTTGGAAGCAACCTTTTGTTTAATATGGAGTCTATCATGTGAAATTTATCCGTCGACTTTTAGGTTGTTGTGTGTTGTGTGGGCTTTGAGTTAAAGATTAAAAAGTACACAGTAGATTTTTTTGTTTGAATGCAGCCCATGGTGGGACATATATCTATTGACTTTTGCTTCTGTGTAAGTGGACTTTCAGAGATCAATTGTTTAGTAAGACAACAGAATTTTTTTAGAGAAAAATAAGTAGTTCATTCATCAATATTTTTAGCTATGCTGTTGGTATGTTTTCTGGATGAAATACATGTCCGATTGATAAGTATTGAAGCTAAAGATTTTTTTTTGTACAACTTCCCATGATTTTGGTTTAACGAGAGTTCACATATAGGGGAGTGTCTTTTGACTCAAATGTTTCTTTGTTTATGTTATTCTTGTTTTAATCAATTGAGATTTATTTTTATCTTTGTATTCATTCATTGTCGCAAAAATTCTCTTTCATCATGAGGTGGTCGTGCTATTGGAAGTGAAATACTTTCACAGAGAGTGAGTATGAGTGGGTAATGCCAAGGGGTGAGTGGTGTCGGCTCAATAAAGCCTTATGTAAGAATATTTTACTTAAGTGAAAGTTGATTAATCTACGTGAGGGCTCCGTAAATGTAGGTCATATGTGCCAAATTGTGTTAACAAATTTTGTGTTTTGATTTATTTGTTGCATATTAAGTTTTCTACTTGTAATTAAATTCTGGAAAATTCACAATTGTTGATTCAACTATTTTATGATAAGCAACCGTCATATTCAATTTAAAACAACTGCGACTGAAAATATATATTGCAAAACTACAACCTTCGAGTTTTTGAGAAACAAACTATTTTACCCTGAATTTTCAGAAAGGTCCCTTAATCCATCTCTCCAACCATAGGGATCATAATTGAGATATGCATATAGTAGTCAATGTTAGTGGAAAACAATGAAATTAAAATTGGAACGACTTATTTGAATAGAAGACGTCGTGAAAAATCACTGTCCTAAGTTGAAATTTTCCTCTCTACAGTGAAACAGAACAACGGGATTTGGCTCCAAGATTAACGCCTCCTCCACTAACTTTAGTGCACTCCAAAGGGTGGAATAGGAACTATCTCTGAGAGTATGGAAAACTGAAGAAAATAAAAAAGAGATGAGTTTGTATATTTCAGACATGAATATGTATGTATATTAGTAAACAAGATGGATCAAATATATATAGGACAAAAAGCAAGATGAATGTTATTAAGAGAGAATAAAGAGAGTAAATAAGATGAACGTTAGTATGAGAGAATTAAGAGAGTAATCTGGAGAGATAACATTAAGTAATTGAAAGTACTAGGATAGGTGGTAAAAAAAATGAAACGTTTAGTAACTGAAAGTATTAAAATCGCATAGAAAAAGAAATTAAACTAAGTGAGACCCAAAAGGTGTACCCCACACGCGCGATTTCACCACGCCATGCTATAGTTCAGTGAGGTCAGACCGCGCATACGCGCTCATGCATGTGTAATCCATATCCTCCTCAAGATGCTTAATTTAATGTGTCACAAATAACTCTATATATAAACTAGGTGAAAGTCCCTTACTCTTTCAATATGGGACATAAACCAAAGAAAGAAAGAGAGATGTTCTAAGTTTTGGAACAACATCAATAGTCAGTACACTTCCATTTCTTTGCAACGGGCTGTCTACTATCAAACTTAATGGCTAGTCAAGTAATAAAAATAGGAGTTAGTTTATATGCTTTATCATGAGATATAAAATAGAACTTACGAACATTTAAAAATTTTCAAAACATCTTTAAATAAGCCTGCACCAAAAAGAATAATGGAAAAACTAGGTAGTGAAATATATATATATATATACTTTTCATTCACAAATCTTAACAGGTGGAGCACAAAGAAAAGCCTGTCATTAATAAGTCAGAATGTGATTTTATATATTTATACATGTTGTATAATATAAAGAGTTTTACATTCGTTCAATGTAAAGAAATCTTGCATATCAAGCTTGTCAAAGTGGAGGTCATAGTGGTGGCAACAATGGAGCTCCACCTTCATTAGAATACTCTTCCATTTTATTTAAAGGGAAAAATAAGGACAAAAAGTGTTGCAACAATTATGTGAAAAGAGCAAAATTTCAGCTCAATTAAGATTGGAAGAAACGATACAAATATTATTATGAATAAAAGAGGAATTACAAGATAAGCGTTTTTTTAATTTTAAGTTATAAATATTAATTTCTAACTTAAAATCAATTAGAAATCTCACAAACTCTATTCTTAAATACTTGAATTTGCTCCTTGATTCATGAAATAAAAAGACAAATGAGTATTTATCAGTGAATTAAACTAATTATAACCATATTTTTTAATTTGTCGTAATTATCACACATTATAATATTGACTTTGTATCATAATTTTTTTATCTTTATCTGGATATTTTATTCATATCCTTCTTATATGAATAACATCTAAATACCATGAATAATAATTTGATATCTAGATTTTTTAAAACAATATCTCACTTAAAGATTTGATTGAGAATTAATGAATCTTTACACAATTTTAGTATTGTCACGTTGCTCATATTTTCATCAAGTCATATAAGAATCAACACCAAATAAATTTGTCATTATTGATTGCTTGTTTATCATAAAATTTGTTATGTTATCTTTTGCATAGACTTTTCGCTCATTCACATTTTCTGCCGCACTTTCTCACGAATGTGGTGAAACTTAACTTGTACTTACATACTTCTTTTATGAAATGTTCAATTCCTTACTAGATGCAAGCCATTATAACTATCACGAATTAATGAAATATTTTCTTATTTATGCTCGAGTTCTTCTAACACCGATATCAACCATACCACTTTTATTAATTTATCTAGTTATTATATATTCCACTTTTAATTTGTTATTAATGTAGCCACAATAAATTATAGCTTTGAAACCTATCTTATAACTCCACCAGTAAGCGTGAACATATAACTTGCAGTAAATTTGCATTATCAGGATCACTCATATAATCAATATATTATTTGACAATAAAATATAATTCTTTATATTATTATACGAACATCAAAGTTCTTAATGTATCTTAGAATCTTCTTTACAATATTTCAATGCTCTCTACTAAGACTCATTATGTAGTGAATAACTACTCTCACTATATGAGCAATGTCTAGTCTTGTATAAATTAAGATGAATATTAAGCTCTCCATTATAGTTATAAATGATACTTGAGACATCTTTATTATCTCATCTTCATTGTTATAACTCATAATAAATGACAACTTGAAATTAATAAGAAAAGGGGTACATATTAACTTACATTTTTTGCGTATTGAAACGTCACAAATTTTTTTTAGGTATTTGAAAAAGAAACATTTTTATTATTTCTATCTTTGCATCATTATAATTTTGTTTATTGGACCGAAGTACTTCATTTCAATTTTCTTAACTAACCATGGCTTTAATTCTTGAATATAATTTTTATTGAGGTCTACAACTAATATGTCATCTACTAACTTTTCTACATATAAGTCAAACATAATACACATTTCTAAGACTACTAGAAATGTACTAAGCCAAACCATAAGGAAAAATATTTTATTAAAGTCAATTTCTTTTTTTAGCATATCCTTTCACCATCAATTTTGCACAATATCGCTTCACTTGATCTTCACCATTTTGCTTAATCTTGAAGACTCATTTATTGCTAATTGGCTTTCCTCCTTGTGTTAGTGGTACAAGTTCCTAAGTTTTGATTTTATAAAGAGTTTCAATTTCTTCCAAAATTTATTCCATCCATTAAAATGCATCTAGATTATTAAGTACGTCTTAGAAAGTTAATGACTCTCTATCCTTTGTTAAAAGGCAGTATATTATATTGCCCTCTATTATATAATATGATTGCCAATTTAGTGGTCCTTTTTGCTATCTAATTGAGAAACTTCTGGAATTTTAAACTCAACTAATTCTTGAAAATCTTGCTTTGGTGTTGC
>JAOTAX010048863.1:0-10479 GCA_025629825.1 Erythroxylum guanchezii | reverse complement strand
GCTCACCCCCTCTCATTCCCATCCACAGGCGATGAGCAAGAAAATGAGTGACCGAACCGAGGTCAAGGCATCACTCCTATTTGGTTTTTGATTTTTGAAGCTATATGTTGTAAACAAAGCTTTAGTTGCATTTTTGGAGCAAAATTTTCTGTTCATGTGGCTTCTTTGTAATTTGAATTTCCGAGACTTTAACGTATTGGGGCTAGAAATTCCCACTAAAGCTTTGTAAGAACTCATATTTTGATATTATTGAAAGATATTCAAGTTTTATTGTGGTTGCCGATGCTTGTTTCAAAGGGGTACTTTGCATTGTTTTGTATATGTCCACAAGGATAGGTTTTGTGTATGCTGGCTTTGAGGCAAATTCTGGACTGATATGGGTTAAATTGGATAAAGTAGTCTTCTTGAAAGTTATAAATGAATTCCATAGCTTTCCAACAATGTATAATATGCCATTTGTGGATGTGGGAGTTGAAAGATGTGGAGTGTTGAAGGTTGGGTACTGTTTAAGATGACTTTTAGAGGACAGATACTTTGGGGTGGATTTTGACTACTTTAGAGGCTGATTTGATTTTTAAGTCCTTCATGGAAGTTGTAGAGCTTCCTTTTAGCTTTTTATTGATACCAAATTTGTAAATTTTGGAGTTCTGGGTCAAAAGTGATGAATTGTAGAAGTTGGGTTGTCGGAAGAAGGAAGACCCAGAATTTCGAGTCGAGCGTTATAGTCGACTTAGTCGACTAGTAGGTCTTCGACTAGTCGACTAATCGTCATGTTTTTACTTACATTAGTCAACTAATAGTCTTCGACTAGTCGACTATTGTTATGTTTCCCCTGATCTGACCTCTCTCCACTCTTTTGCTTATAACTTTTCCATTCGACCTACAATTGACCTGATTCTTAAAGCGATATATTCCTAAGACATGTTACTATCTCCCCATGAAAATTTGTATCTTTTGGAGTTGATTTGAAAAAGATTGATGGAAAGGAATGAGGGATTGGTAAGGAGAGCATGATTGGTTATGAACATACTTTGGATTTTTAAGCATATCTTGAGCTATAGAGCTCCGAATGAGGTGGTTCTTGTTTCTAAATAAACTAGAGACTAAGAGCTACCATTTTGAAAAAGGTAATAGTGATTTTTGTGATTCCGCTGTGTGAGCTCGCCCTTTTGTGGCTTGAGATGTTATGAGAATGATGAGGAAATCTGATAATGGCTTATGAGGGTTAAATGAATTAACCCTACAAGATAATATGAACATGTTTCATGATTTTCGAAGAGTGTTGGAAATTTTTTAAAAAAATAATAATACTAAGGAGTAATGAAGAAGAACGCGTTTCTTGATTTCGCAAGTGTTGGATTCCGGACTCAAGCGGGATCCAACATTTATACCTCTTGATAGTTCCATCAACTTTATGCTTAATCTTGAGAACCTATTTATTCCTATTTGCTTTGCATCATTTAAGAAGCTCAACTAGTACCTAAACTTGGTTCGACCATATTGACTCTATCTCTCTTCCATTGCTTTCATCCATTTTTCCATAACAGGACAATTTAGATCCTCTTGAAAGGTTATTTGCTCTTCTTCATCTAGTGGGGCAATTAAGTCAGCTTAGACACGTGTAACCATACCCTTAATTGTCAAATGATGAGGTGTTATGTTAATCGAGACACTACAGCTAGGTTTAACTAGAGTTGACTCATCAATTCTTGTATTGCTCCTACTAGGATTAGATTGACTTAGTAAATCTTCTAAAAGATATGGTAACCAACTAATAATGTTTTATATGGATCCTCAATTTTATATGGATATAAATCTTCATGCACGTCTCTCTTAATAGGAAAGTCATTTTCCAAAATTATGGCATCCCTTGATTTAAATTTAGTTACACTCCCACTTGTCTTGTGATCGCAAATGAACACTTACCTTTTAAAGTTTTCTAAGTATTTGATAAATATACTCTTTTTACCTATTGTACCCAATTTATCTTGTTTATGAGAGGTATCATAAATATAAGTGAAATAACCCATAAGCTTCATATTAGAAAATTTGGGTTTTCAACTATCTATAATTTATATGGGCTATTAGTGATTGATTTTATGAGTACTCAATTTAGGATATAGGCTATTGTTAACAATGTATCACCTAAAAAAGTGATAGGCAGATTTGCCTAAGCTATCATAGACCTAACCATTTCTAAAAGGGTCCAATTTCTACATTCTGCCACACCATTTTGTTACAAAGTTCCAAGGATGTTTAATTGTCTATATATCCCCTTTTTTGTACATAGTTCATTAAATTGTTCAGACAAATATTCACGTCCTTGGTAAATCCTTAAGACCTTGATTCATTTATCTAAATGATTTTCAACTAGATTCATAAATTGTTTGAAACAAACTAAATCTTTGGATTTATGTCAAAATCAAATAGACAAACCCAAAACGTGTATAATCATCAAATGAATATAATAAATAATTACCTTTATGTCATGCCCTTCCATTCATTTGACAACATATATTAAAGTGAACTAATTGCAATAAACTTTTTGGCCTAATTCCTTTTCTAAATGGTTTTCTCACCATTTTTCCTACTAGTTAATGTTCACAAGTTAGCAAAACAAAGTTATCTCTTTAGCAAGTCCACATAATCTTTATTACCATATATAGCCTAGTCTAGCGTACCATACATTCACATCATTCATAACATTATTAAAATTTGAAACTATAGAATAACTAGTAACACATATTATTACACATATTAGGTTTAACATCCAAAACAACAAAACCATCCAAAATGTATCCATGGCCACGCAAACATGAAATAAAATAAAAATCTAAAACATTAAAATAGAAGTTTAAAATATAACCCATAGCAAGAAGTATTATTATAGAAACAAAATTCTGTCAAATTTTAAGTGCAAATAGGACATCATGCAAGATGAGGGTTCGAACTTCATGTAATCATACTAATCCTTTCACTTTAACTCTAAAGTTATTACCCATATAAATCCATTCCATGAGGAATTCGATTATACTTTACAAACCTTATCTTTAGCTGTAACACCCCAAGTTAGGGGTTAGGAAAATTGAGGAATTAGTGGACTATTTTTCAACACATACAAATTATTGTGCATGCATTCGTTTACATATTTCAGGCAAAATGGATTTATAAAATGCAAATAAATTGTGGAAAATTTATTCGGAGACTATTAGTATTATTTTGGAATTTTTGGTGAATTTTCAAAAAAAATATTTAAATTTGGACCAATCCTAGTGTGACATGTGGACTGATTAAAGATTTACAAATGGCTTACATGCACTGAGACATTTGGCAGTTTTAGATGTTGACAAAAGGCATACATGCAAGGAGTCATGTGTCACTAGGATAATAAGACACGTATGTATATGTGTTAGAAAGCAAAAACCAAAATTGTAACTTTGTTTGTTCTTCGGTTTTACTTGGTTCTTCTTCAACACCAAACCTTTTCTTCACTTTCATTATTGGAGATTTTGCTGAAGAAATAAATAAGTTAGACTAGCTGTTAGTTGTTTCTCTCTAGTCTTGCTTTTTCAGCCATCACCGAAACCTCACTGCTGGGATTTTTGTTTTGAAGAAGCAAGTAACTAAAGTTTCAAGAAGCAAGTAAGTGAATGAGTTGTATGACATTTTATATTGGAAATATGTACATGTATGTGAAGTTTACACAGTGTAGTGTTAGTGATCGCATAGACTGGATGATTTAGATGAGGAACCAAATTTGTTAAGTGTATCTAGAATGAAATCTGAGTTTAATTTGTGTTGAGAAAATGAAAGTGTAGAAGTTAAAAACACAGTAGTAAAAATGAAAAAAAAAACACAATAGTGAGAGAAAGTGAATTGGTAGTTTCGGATTTCTAATGTGTTTATGGAATCTGGAATTTTAGTTATTTAAAGTTGTGGAGTTGATATGGAAGTGAATAAGAGGGATAACGTAAGGGTATAAGTTCGTGATGAGGAATTAAGGAGAAAAGAGGAAGAAGAAGATTAAACACAGTAGAGTTCACCGCGGCCAACTCAAAGGAATTGATTTCTGCAAAAGTTCATTGCGGCCAACAATTGAGTTCACCGCGGCAAACTTTTAAGAAAATGTTGAAGAATTTTGCTATCTGGAAAGTTCACCGCGACCAACTTTTGGCTCGCCACGGCGATGTTTCCTAACAGCTTGATCATGCTTCAGTATTTTGAGCATAACTTTCTTTGTAGTTATCCAAATGGAGTGATTTTTAATTTGGATTAAACTACATACATAGGGCTAAAATTTGTATGAAGAAATAGAGTTCTAATTGTGCCTATAAGAATATCAGAATCTTATTGGGAATTGAGATAAGAATTCTGTTGAAGCTTAAGAACAGACATTAATCTTTTGGGAATAACTTTCGGTATACTGACCCAAATTGGATAAACTTGGTACCATTGGAAACCTAAGACAAAGAAGGAAAATTTTCTAGAAGGAAGTATTACCTAATTACCTCACATTTCTGATGAGAATAATTGAACAATGTGGACCCGAAAGTTGGTTGAGAGATAATTCTGGATTGAGAAATTGAGTGTGGTTTCATATGATTGATACTGTGATAAGATTAAGGATAAGAAACCCGAGAAATTCTCATGAGCATGCATTATGCATAATCAATATATATGAATGTGCATAAATGATTTCTAATCTTGCACAATAATGATATGTGTTTGTATTAAATGCTATAGAGGAACGTATTGAGCGACCGATTCCAGACATTACCGGGACTTCGAGGCAATAAGCATTAAGGGAGCTTTTGTAAGTAATTTAGACGATAACTTTTGTAAGTAATTTAGACAGTAATTTTTGTAAGTAATCTAGTAAGTAATTTAGAAGGTAACTTCTGTAAGTAATTTAGACAGTAATTTTTGTAAGTAATTTAGACAGTAACTTTTGTAAGTAATTTAGATGGTCTTATCTGTAAGTAAGTCTTGTTGAATAATTTTGGATAATTCAGTAAGAAATCTAGTGAGAAATTTTGGATAGTTCTGCTTTGACTGTTTGTGTGCTGTTTGACTTTAATATATTGAATGATTTGCAAAGCTGTCAGATTGATATGTTTGAATTTTGGCATGAAAGCAATGATTGGCTAATTGTGTTGAACATGAAATGAACTTGTTTGGTTTTAAAACTGTTAAGTCCTATTCGTGGGTAAATAGGCATGCCTAGAAGGGTCTGTAGCTACTTCTGTGGCACTTTGGTGTCTTCTGTTAATGGCACTTCGGTGTCTTCTGTTAATGGCACTCTAGTGTCTTCTGTTAATGGCACTCCGATGTCTACTGTTAATGGCACTCCGGTGTCTTTTGTTAATGACACTTTGGTGTTGGGACTTCAGCCTCTTCTGGACACTTCGATGTCGAGACTTCAGTCTCTTCTATATAAATCTCGTTACTTGCTTATGTTTATGGATTTACAGTCTAACTCATGTTACGTTTTGATCTCTGATAAGCTTTGTTAAGAACAAACAATAATTTGATCTGAGGGGTTAACACCCTATTTTGAAATCAATTCCGTGTTTCTGTATGTTATGTTCTATTTTTGAATATAACTGATAGCATGCGAAGTATTTTTCTTTAATAAATGATATTTTGTTCCGAGTTTTAGTATTTTGAGATGCTTATGTATAATATGATTCTATATCTATTGATTAAGCATAGTTTAGTTATTACTCATTAAGATATATGCTTAGCACGGTGGATTTACCCCGTGTAGGTTCAAAGAGAAGGACGTAGGGACTGGGACAAGTCAACCGCAATGGCCAAAGGAGTCTAAAAATTGTCATATTTCAACTGTATTTTGAGTTTGTTTTTGGACTTGTATATGATGTATGCAACTCTTGAATTTTTATTTCCAGGTTTGTAATAACTTTAATTCAGGCTTGTTTCTGAAAGTATGATATGTAATGTATGTTTGTTGAGATTCTGGAAATGTATGTATAAAGTGTTTCGTATATTTTGGAATGTTTATTGTTGAATGCTATGCTTTCACGAAATGTTTGGCATTCTGTTTGTCCTGTCTTGCGGGGCACTCGCAATATACTCCCAGGGGGTATTAAAGCGCTACATCTTTTTAGTTTCAGAGCATGGTTTAGGCGATTCTGGTTTATCCAGCGCTTAACTTTTGCTTATACTTGTGTGTAAAAGTTATGTCTGGCCTAATGCGGCTGTCCTGTGTTTTGTTTCTAGAATTAACGATGGAGAGATCGCGCGAAGCCGTTGATGAGGTTGCTGAGAGTGATTATCCTGAGCAAACTTGTCAATCGATATTTGGACCCTCAGGGGTCAATCGAGGTGAAGCTGAGGTGCCACCTCCTATTCCAGCTTAAGGAGAGGCTTTAGTGCAGACTAATCTGAAAATTGAAAGGCAAGAGATGATCAGAAGAGAATGGAATCAACGTAGGAGCCTTGTTAGAGGAGGTTAGTCCTCAGGAAAACGAAGTCGAGAAAGTACTTTCTCTGCACTGGAAGTTACCCAGAGATCTAAGACTCGGGGAAAACGACAAAACTTTCCCTCATCAACTGTTTCTGGTAAGGGTTCCTCTAGAGGCCGAGGTTATGGTGCACCGAAGTTCCGTCATTACTCTATACAGCGTTGGGGTGTTTGTAGGAGGGCTATGGGTACATGTTTCCATTGGGGCAGTACTGAGCATCAGTTAGCTAGTTGCCCTCTCGGACAGTCTCAGATGTCATAACCCAATAGGATGTGGTAAAGGATGAGGAGGATCTGGTCAGCACAGACCTAATCTAGGTACTCAATCAGAAACTGTGGATCGACCAGCTATGCCGACTCGAGCTTACGCATTGCAAGCTCATGAGGATCAAGACGCACTTGAAGTCAGTGATGATATTGTTTCTCCTTTTGATTTTAACATACATGCACTAATTGATCCTAGATCCACTTTATATATATATTTGTGCTGGAAAAATGTTCAATATGAAGATGTCAATAGATCAGTTAGAATATGACATTCACGTAGTCGGTCCTCTGGGTAGTAGTGTGTTGGTTAATCAAGTATTTAGGAATTGTCCTATGAAGATACAAGAAATGGATATGTAGTAGATCTAATCAGATAGTCATTTCATGAATTTGATTTGATTCTAGGTATGGATTGATTATCCAAGCATCAGGCAGTAGTTAATTGTTATGTTAAGACAGTTATGCTTAGGAAGCCTGATCAGTCTATAATAATATTGTATGAGATTCGCACTAGTTCGTTAGCTAGTGTCATATCTACTATGCAAGCCCGGAAGCTCCTCAAAAAGGAATATGAGATTAGTATTATGTCATGGTGGTACACTCTTCAATTGATGCGGAAGGAAATGTATTTTCATGAATTTGGTGGAGAAAAAGAATAGAGATGTAAGTAAAAGTGATGGGATTTAAATAGTAAATTATCTTGAGAGGTTGAACTTGGAACCAGAATGGTTGTTTAGGTATCGTGTTGGAAAGTTTATGATTCAGTACAATGTTATAACATTGGTTTGTTATTAAAATTTCGTAATGGTCACATTCCATAAATTTCTGAATTGATTTAGAACATATTCAAGTAAGACGAAGCAGAAGATAGCAATATATGTAGCCTCAAGAATAAGTTGATTAGTTATTGTGAGTGTACATCTGATAAAGTGGTTGCTTTGGCGAATGCTGTTACAGTGTACAGATGTAATATATGTTTGGATATGAATGAATGAATATTGAATAAGAATGAATTAATGAGTATTGAATGGATTAGATGTGAATATTGGAGTCGGATACGTATGAGATTCAAACAGAGGAAGCTAAATATACTACTAAGATTGCATCGATATTAGGCAATTGAATAGAGTTACAATGAAGAACAAGTATGCGTTGCGAGGATTGAAGACTTAATTGATCAGTTGATTGATGTAGGATGGAAAGATAGTTGCTTTTGCCTCTAGGCAACTAAATTCCCATGAACAGAATTACCCTACTCATGATTTGGAATTTGCAACAGTAGGGTTTAGCCTAAATAAATAAATAAATTTGGCAGCATTACTTGTATGGTGAAAAATGTAGAATTTTCATAGATCATAAAAGTCTTAAGTATCTGCTCACCCAGAAGGAACTCAAAATGAGATAACGGCATTTGTTAGAATTGTTTAAAGACTATGATTGTATTATGGATTATCATCTAGGTAAAACTAATGTTGTAGCTGATGCCTTGAGTCAGAAGACCATTTCAGCATTATCACTTAAGCAGAGTGGATGGAGACTGGTGTCTGATGGAGCTTTGATAGCTCAATTGAAAGCAGGGCCTACTTTGATAAAAGAGATATGTGATGCTCAAAGAGCAGATGATAAGCAAGAGATTTGTGATGCTTAGAGAACTAATGATAAGTTACAACAACAGTTATCAAACTAGCATTGGCCTGACGTCTTATGAAGCGATGTATGGTAAAAAGTGTAGAACTCTGGTATCTTGGATTGAGTTGAGTGAAAGCAAGATGATCGGGCCTGAAATTGTGAAAGATACTGAAGAAAAGATTCAGATTATTCAAAAAAGGTTGAAAGTTACCAATGATAGGCGGAAGTCTTATGCTGACCTAAAAAGGAGAGATATTGAGTATCAGGTAGGTGATAACGTGTTCTTAAAAGTGTCACCGTGCGAGAATGTACTTTGATTTGGTAAAAAGGGTAAACTTAGCCCATGTTACATTAGTCCTTAGAAAATACTAAAAAGAATTGGACCAGTAACTTATTAGTTGACTCTGCTTGAAGAATTGGCCAGGCTACATGATGTATTTCATGTTCAATGCTAAGAAGATATCGGTCTAATGTGACACATAAAATTTCACTGCAAGAAATTCAGTACAACTGGATTTGTCGTATGAAGAAGGGTCAATTTCTATCTTAGCCAGAGAAGTTAGATAGCTTAGGAACAAGTCAGTGCCTTTGGTAAAAAGAACTCTGACAACATCATAAACTTGAGGAAGCAACATGGGAACTAGAAGAAACCATGAAAACTCAGTATCAGCAACTATTCGGATCAAGTAAATTTCGAGAACGAAATTTCTTAAGTAGGGAAAAATTGTAACAGACCAAGTTAAGGGTTAGGAAATTTGAGGAATTTCAGTGCACTATTTGTCAACACATACAAATTATTATGCATGCATTCGTTTACATATTTCGGGAAAAATGGATTTATAAAATGCCAATAAATTGTGGAAAATTTATTCGGAGACTATTAGTATTATTTTGAAATTTTTAGTGAATTTTCAAAAAAATATTTAAATTTGGACTAATCCTAGTGTGACATGTAGACTGATTAATGATTTACAAATGGCTTACATGCATTGAGACATGTGGTAGTCTTAGATGTTGACAACAGGCATATATGGAAGGAGCCACATGTCACTAGGATAATAAGACACGTATGTATATGTGTTAGAAAGCAAAAACTAGATCTGTAACTTTGTTTGTTCTTTGGTTTTACTTTGGTTCTTCTTCAACACCAAACCTTTTCTTCACTTTCATTATTGGAGATTTTGCTAAAGAAATAAATAAGTTAGTCCAGCTATTAGTTGTTTCTCTCTGGTCTTGCTTTTTTAGCCATCACCGAAACCTCACTGCTGGGATTTTTGTTCTGAAGAAGCAAGTAAAGTTTCAAGTTTCTGCGTTCTGTGAATGAGTTGGGTGACGTTTTATGTCGAAAATATGTACATGCATGTGAAATTTACACAGTGTAGTGTCGGTGAATGCATAGACTGGATGATTTAGACGAGGAACTAAATTTGTTAAGTGTATTTAGAATGAAATCTGAGTTTAATTTATGTTGAGAAAATGAAAGTGCAGAAGTTAAAAAACAGTAGTAAGAATGGAAAAAAAAACGCAGTAGTGAGAGAAAATGAATTGGTAGTTTCGGATTTCTAATGTGTTTATGGAATCTGGACTTTTAGTTATTTAAAGTTATGGAGTTGATATGGAAGAGAATAAGAGGGATAATGTAAGAGTATAAGTTTGTGATGAGGAATTAAGGAGAAGAGAGGAAGAAGAAGATTAAACACAGTAGAGTTCGCCGCGGCTAACTCTTTTTAGTTCGCCGTGGCCAACTCAAAGGAATTGATTTCTGCAAAAGTTTGTTGCGGCCAACTCTTGAGTTCCCCGCGGCAAACTTTTAAGAAAATGTCAAAGAATTTTGCTATATGAAAAGTTCGTCGCAGCCAACTTTTGGCTCGCCGCGGCGAAGTTTCTTGACAGCTTGATCATGCTTCAGTATTTTGGGCATAACTTTCTCTGTAATTATATGTGAAATGTTGGAAGTTAAAAGCTAGAAAATGTATATGGTTATTGAGTATGCTTTGGTGTTTTAGCCATAATTTGATCCCTAGTTATCCAAATGAGGTGATTTTTAATTTGTATTAAACTAGAGAGATAAGGCTACAAGTTGTATGAAGGAATTAAGT